>JAHLJT010009355.1:138492388-138571550 GCA_031308135.1 Acheta domesticus | reverse complement strand
TCCCGAACTATCTAATAGAATTCTAAAAACCTGTTTTAGAGGTTTTCAAGATCTTAAAACACGTTTTAGAGACTTTTAAGGTGCCTTAAAGTTAAGAGATAATTCCTCTCGACAAGAATAGATTGTTTCGTCGCATTTGGGTTGATATTTTGGGTTTTTCTACTATTCTGGAAGAATTAAAAAAAATTGTTTTGAAGGGTTTCAAGGAAGCCTGCAGTACGACTGGACTAGGGAATTAATCTGCTGCTTTTCACGTGAAATATCACGATTTGCATTAATTCGCTTGACGATAATTAGATCTAATTTTGTAAATGAATAAACTTCATTACACATTTTAAAGAAGCGTTTCTAGTGATACATCGTATGACTCGATAACTTTTTATCACTAAGGATGGAGGAGCCAGTCAAGCTATATTATTTTTTAAACTAATTTTAATTTAAATTGGTACAGCACAAATGAAATATTTTACGTAAAAAAATTCCTTCCCGAGGCTCCATGCTAAGCTACTTACATTGCATCATATTATATGGCAAGCCGTGAATACTTTACGAAGTGGTTATCCTCGGCGTCGAATTCAGTGTACATTCACAATCTTGATGTTGCGTAAATTGCAGTTCCTTTACTTGTACTTGTGGTTTAATGCAGAGGTAGTTGGGGTCATAAAAATGCAGGTAAGATCCAGGACCGGTCCTCTGTTGATTTTGAAACGAACAAGGAAAATTGTTTCGGAGCCACAGCAGAGTTGCCATGTGCAGCTACATTGAACACTGAAAACTATTTTCACTGATTCGTAGATGCAGATCTTAATAATGCAGATAAAACTGTGCAAATGCGGACACAGCGAAGAGGTAGCAAAAAGACACCGTACTATTCTGTATTGTTTCGGTTCAAAACCGTATACATATTTCTTTCCCAGGACGCCCAACTTCGGGAGAGAATGACGTTTTGGCTTCCAGCACTTTTTAGTGAATATACGAAACATGAAAACATGCCCGAGAAGAAACATAATTGCTATTATGTTTTTGGTGTTTGAAATGGTTCAATACTGTCATTGCCACAGTGTACTTCTGAAGCATTGTTTATCGCAGCCTGAGAAATTTAAGATTCTACGTTGATCTGTATTGCGATGTCTCTTAAGAAATGTTGGATTTGGAACTTTGATCGCAGGGCTTCCAGCGTACTTTTTCCGTTAGTATAACTGCTATGTCTGTCCTTTAACTGGTGACTCGTACTTGTTGAGTCTTTTTTCCACTACGTCGCCGCTGATGTAGGCATTGGATTAAAACAGAAAACCTACAGTTCACAAAACGGCCTGGTCAATTCTCTATCGTATCGAATTGAAATCTTCAAAGATTAATTTAATTTAGTATTCATTGTCGGCTTGAAATTTGTATTATTTTGCAACTAAAGCGCACATCTTCTACAGGAGTCAATTTTGTAATGTGTTGCTTTCAATCAGTTCCTTTTTTTATGTATCTTACGAACGATTGCTTCCGAAAGCAAAATGTTGATATGACCAAAATGTTGATTTCAGGACCATCTGCTTGTAATACACGTGATGCAAGGTGTTTGGAAGACTTCTCACCAGAGAAGGTTTTTTTTTAAATATACATTTATTAATGAATGGATATACATAGTTCAGTATTGTATATACTGCATCATATGTAGACAGAGAAGGTGACCGGTCGACTTCGCGCCTCGCCTCTCCCTACGGAAACCTTCGCCTCTCACTGGACTTCGTATTCGCTAAGGGCCATAGAGAGTTGGAAGGAAAGGAGAACCCCTCGGCGGTGTGAGAACCGCGGTTCTCTTCCTCGAGATGATCGTGACCGAAAATCGACTTTTTCAGCTCGATAGGTATTCGTCCGCGAAAGCGTTGCAGCGAAAGCGGGTTAACATCCGCGGTTCGTTGGGTGTGGTGGAGCATGCTACTGGACTCTTCTCGTTATTGACCCTTTAAACGAGCTTGTTTGATTTTTTCTGATTTCTTGTTTTACTGTCGATCGTAATAGTGAAAAGGCAACAACCCGCCAAGAGAAGATAGTTGTTTGTCCACAGCTAACGAATTGAAACAAACAGGATTTGTGGGCCAATTTCCTTTAATTTTTTTAAAAATTCGAGTAAAAAGTAACGCTTTAAACTCTGATAAAATGTTTATAAAAGAGCATTTGATTTTCTTACTTTATATTATTTGCCTTTTCTCGAAAGTGTGCGACCAGACTATGGCACGGTGTTCTTCAATGATTATCTATCGAACTGTCAGTAAGTGTCTAAGAAGACTGCACATCTCTCTGTGCCTTTGTCTCTTGCTTGCCATACTTTCACTTTTAACTCTTTATTCTCTTCCTCCAAGTTTCGTCAGCCTTTCTTTATTTTTGCCCCAATTTTGTCATTGTAGATAAAGGGAGGATACTTCAATATGTTTTGAGTTTCATTCCTGTATTTACGTATCCCGTTGTTTATTTCGTCGCGAGCACGAAGCTACGTCGACGCGTCAAAAATGAAAGCAATGTCGACAGTTTCTTTACGCTAAATAATGAAGCCGGGAAGCGAACAAAGAAAGACACACAGTGACAGCGTAAAGAATGGAGTTCGGGCCATCAACTTAATGAATTCATGCCGCAGTTCATGCCGCATTGCGCCATCGTTCTACTTGGATTCGCGTTGAAATGTAAAGAAAAATAGTAAATATAATCCTGCTGCCATTACCTAGGATCGGCTGTGATGGCTCAGGGCAACAGCTTCTGTCAGTGGAGTGTTACTGGTCGGGAGGTGCTTGAGTTCTAGTTCGACGGTTGCGAATTATCGTCACTAGCCTGGACAGCTAGGTCGATTTTCAGACATTGTGGCAGCGATGGTGTAACGGTTAGCGTACCGGACTGTTATACCCAAGTTAACGGGTTCATACCCGATCGAAGCCATGAATTTTTAGGGGCGAAAAAATCCTACGTACGCCTTACTGCATGTAAAAGATCTTCAAGCCTAAATGACACCTCTGAGCAAAATTCAAAATCGCCTCTTTCGTCGCCTATGGAATACCTTCTTTCTCCGCTAGTTGGTGAAAGGAGCGTAGCGAAATTTGCGTGGTCAGACGGAAGAGGTCTCATGGCCCGAGTCTCGCCACATAAAATTAGGCAATTCAATTCAAAAAAATATCTGGAGATTTCTAGGGCCCGGCTGCCCTGATCGGTAATTTTCCATGGTTTCTCCGATCGACACCAGGCACATACCGGAGCAGTAATCTAACAAAAGGGCCACGGATAGTGCTCCTTCCTCTTCCTTATCCTAGCCTCTCCCCTTATAATCTCCCACCCTTTTATGTACTACACTATTGCCCATGTTGTGAAACCATTCGGGAGCTTACAGCTTGTCCGTTCTAAGGCAGTGCCCCGCTGGAAGATTCCTGGAAAAGGAAATCTCTCGCAAGTCGACATATACTAGACCGGCACAGAATCTCACGTTCTTGCGAGAGAACAACATCGCCACCTCACGGAATATGACTTTCACGACACTTAACGAACTAATGACTATAGCAGGTGTCGCGCCCGAAAACACAAAATAATCAGTCTTTTAAATTGTGTTTTAATTAGTTAAAATATAATTTTAAACGACATATTCGAATCTAGTGGTAAGAAATTGCGTCAATATTAATGCAAGTAGGGATAGTACTTGTATCTAGGAAGTGTCGTTTTGTTTCAACCGGAAGATGACGGCCTTACGGAGGAATGTTTGGTGTGGAAAGAGGAGTATTTTATAGTGTTCTAGTTAAAAATAAACTTCTTCAAATTTTGGTCGGCTGACAAATATACTAATAAAGGAGCTAGGGCGGCCGGCATCCGAAGTAGCAGTTTGGTGCCCTGGAGCTTGACGCAGACAGGCATTGCGCCCCCTGCCGCTGACCCGTGATGCAACCTGCTGCGCAACCTCGTCAGACCGCTCCACCCAACGCACCGAGGTCGTCTACCTTGCCCGTTTCCTTTCCAGAAACATGCGACATTTCATAAACAAGAATGTCCCCAAACATTTGTCGGGATGTTCACTGGTTGGAGGAGCTAAGTTGTTGGGATTGAAATAAGATTGACGTGATATGACCGTCAAAGGAGATACATGTTGAAATCAGACTAATCGTCAGGTACGGAGGCTGCTGAAGATTTGTTCCTTTCGTTATTGTATTATCACAGTAGATGTGAAAACGGACTGCAAAATATTTTGTTTATCTATTACAAAAATATTTGTACGGTGCTGTCAGGAATCTGACGCTTCAAACCGACAACCTGTATCTTGGAGAAAACCGGGCACGAAACCTCTCTTTCCACCACGACATTCCACTCGAATCGCCTTGAGTTTGATCTCCAGCTCCAAGAGATGGAAAGCTAGCGCGCTGCCCGCCATCACGGAGAGGAATGGAAGGATTCCTCGCCAGGGAAGCGCCGAACTACTTAAGAGGCGCCTTACGTGATCCTTTTCCCCTTCGGACCGCCTTCGCGCCGCCTTCGCGCCGCTCTCGAGCCACCGCTGGAGAAACGGGACCTTGCCCAACCTCCTGCGGAGACCGGAGGCGTTGCGTCAAGCGCTCGGCGCCTCGCCGGCGGCCGCGCCCACCCCTTCCCTCCGCCACGCCGCGCCGGCCGCGCTCCGTCGGACGCAGAGGCGGATCCAGGGGAGCCACGCCCCCTCAAAAGGCCTACAGTTTGCGTTTGTTACTTACTTTATTTGGCAATATTGTTTTAAGTAGATATTTATGTTAGAATTATGGAATTATTTAAGCAATAATATTGTATAGTACCGTATACGTTACAAAACCAATATACAGTATAATAACGAATATGTTTATTATCTAACAATCCTTGATCCCCCCCCCCAATGATCGGCTGGATCCGTCCCTGGTCGGACATGCGTTTTGGGCAGAGTTTTACTCGGCTACCTCGTTGATCGGTGGTACCAGACTCCAATGTTTTTAACTACTCTCTGTCACAGAAATATTTCGAAATCAATACCCTCAAGAAAGGAGTACAAATGATAAAAATGCCCAGTCGTAGAAATGTGAATTGATGGTTTTTTAATACTAAATGTCATACGAATGGAGTAAAAACATTAGTAATATATTGTCTTCTCTCTATGGTCAGTCTATTTATGGTTCTTAAGTGTTTTTCATGGTAGGCTGGACAAATTTGTTCTGTCTACACTTGAAATTAAAAAATAATAATTATTTTTTGAACAAGTGAAACACCAAAAATAGACTTATTTGTGTTATGTCATGCAGATTGGATGTTAATAGACACTAAATTGGAACTATTATATTTCTAAATATTTGTTTTGTGTTTATCAAAAATACGTCTGCTTACATGACATATACCATAAAATATGGTCACATATATTTCATTACCGTAAGAAACTTTTATAAATGCATTGTTCATCCTGTTTGATTTTTTCTTTTTGTATAACATCAAGGCCTAAAAATTGAGCACGCCCGTTTATTTTCTGACCCAACTTCATTTATAATTTCCTGCATCACACACCGGTTTCGGAAGTGACCCGTGGTCCGCGCGCTGGGCAAAGACGTGCCCGCCGCGATGTCCGTAGTCCCGTCGGCGCGAGTGAGATGGTCGCGCTGCGTTCGAAAGGACCGGTTCGTTGGCGTGCGCGGTTAGGACCATATGTCGCAACCGGAAGAGCGGCCGGGGTTGCAGGTCGGTGAGGATCTCGAGGACGCGTGCGTGAGCGAAAGCGCAACGCGGTCGCTTGTCTGAGGGACGGAGTTTTATTGCTTGTGCTCTTGTTTCCTTTCTGTATTAGATGTGAATCTGCGAGTCATTTCTTTCTATGCATGTGCAGTTTATTGTGGGCTGGGTCATAAGTGCTCGAATTGATCGGGAGGACAACCCGGGCACGACTGATTAGTACAGCCATCTGTGAAATTGTCAGCTAGAAGGTCGAACAGAGCCACCGCTTGCAACCTAATTCTAGAGATCTTCTGTTCTGATTGGACGTTTTCGTCTTTTCCTTGTCATTTTCACTGGCCTTCTCGTCAGTACTTCTATCACGTACACACCTATGACACATACACAAGTATCAGGAAAGGAGAGGAACCGGTGTGACTGATGACTGGGTAGTGATCTGGGCAGATCTTGGAATCTATAATCGTATTCAGTCCATGCTCCGGGGCTCGGCTGCTGGTAGTGGTGCAAAGCGTCTTTTCAACTTTTAACAGGCACTCTATGGGGGGAAAAAGCTTCTTGTTCTGTAACTTCGAATGTCCGATCTCTGAACTGTGCCTGACAGCGTTATTGGCCCGATACTGTGTGTGAGTAAGGATTATAATATTGCATTAATATTAAATTACACAAAGAATCAAATTATTTGTGAATCTATTCCTTCAATTTAATTGTACGTATATTTCGATTTCCTGCTGGTTTCTGACCGTTTATGGTAGGAAGCTCTGGGTACTCAGAAAAGCTAAATTTTCACAATTGTAATAGATCGAAAATATTCTCAATTTATAGTAGACTATATAGAAAACCGTGTCCCTTTAGGGGCATGAAGTCTCTTTTAAGGACGTTGGTCGCATCGTTTCTAAGGCGTGCACTATGGGAAAATGTTGCAGCGCAACGTGTGTTGCGGATTGTAGGAATGCCTTCTTTTCTCCATATAATCTGGAGATCTGGAATTTTGTCCTACTTATTCTCTAGCCAGCAGCATCTTACGGGTTTTTGCGACGACGTATTTTATGAATGGTACAAAACCGTCGTCTTTTTTGGAATAAAGAGGGAATTTGGCTCTATGCTACTTTTGTAATTTGTCATTGGACGATTAATCCTAAGCGCCTGCTTGCAGAGTTTAACGTTTAGAGAAAGTATTATAAAAATAAAATATTTTCTCAACGAAAATATGTCGCTTTATGAAACAAAGAGAGCTAACTTTTTTCTTTAAACAACATATTGCCCTGGTTAGATGGATGAATGTAAGGATCGATTATTCTCACTCTTCATTCTGTAGAGTCAACCTGCTAAGAATCAGATAGACTGCTTTCACTGACGAGTACCAGAAAGCTGCATTTGACGATTCACTTATCTCGCAAGTCCTTCGGTCTGAGCGAGTTGTGTAATAGTTTCATCATGTGTTTAGAAATGGAAAGTACACAAATGCTTCAGAATATAATGCTATTATTATGAGTTGTGCTCTTGTTCGCCTACTTGTTAGTTTTTTTTGGGGGGGAGAGGCGCAGTTTCATGTGAACTATTGTATCAGCTATCACGCTTCGTTTTACATTGCACGGCATAGTGGGCATGAGATACAATGAGTTATTTACATTGTGTAAGCTTTTTCCTCATTCTGACCCTGTGTAATATAAAGTTATGTAAATGTCGACAAGATATATTCCGTTTCATGGTTGAGATAGGTGTCTGCCTATCATCGTAAAAAATAATTTAATTGGATATCATTACAAGAAAAAAACTAGACAGAGGTAAATTATTTAATTATGACGCTTTTGAGATCAATCGTAAGATTCTGTCTTCTTCATTATCGATTGCTACGGCACGTTGCTACAGCCCTGAATTGACATGACTCACCGGCATGCATAACGTAGCGTGAGTAGGCATACTTTTCCGCGTGTAACTTATGATTTATCTCCCCATCGGAGTAGCAGGTGGAACTATCCGCCGGGAGACCAGTTAGCCGCTTTCTACAGATTCTCCGCCGTTAGTTGTAATTACCATATTTCCAAGTAAATAGGTTGCATCGCTTGAACTTCGCCCATGTGCTGGCATAAAATTGTTAGTCGTGTCATGCGCCTCTCAGAAAAAATGGTGGTAAGCACCGCTTATTTCTTGATCTGACAGGAGTATCTTCAGAATTATGAATGCCACCGTGTTAAACATTGTTTTTTCATATTTCAGAATTTTTGAAATGATATAATGAAAATTATGCACATTAAAAGTTAATTTGTTACAGATTGTGTTTGTATGTTAGTGTACTGCTGCATTGTGCAGATTTAACAGTTAATGTGTTACTTTGCCGCATTTTTATTCCTATTTCAAACGATACTTCTTTTTGTGTCTGAAAAATTTTTATTAATAAAAACTACATACCATTGGTGTGTGTAGTATTATTACCGAATGATTTATTAATATTTTAATTTTAATCTAATTTTTGATGTATCAAGAAAACTCGTTGCATAAACCTGGTATGTTTGTTGGAAAAAAGAAATCTTCGAACTTCTCTTATGTTTGCGATTAAAAAAATTAGACATTGGTATAGTGATGATTTAGAACTTCGTGAATCCGTATGTTTGTGAAGTTGGGCCGAGTAAACCAAATTCCGCCTGTTTGGCAAGTGTGGCGCTCGATCAGGTGTATTAGTTCTGTGCATAAAGTAATAAGAAAGAAAAACTCTCGAGTTTTAATACAGTAAGCACTCGTTAACACGAATTCCAAGGGGCCGAAATAATCGGAGTTCGTGTTATAAACATTCGTGTTATCGGAGTATTATAAATGTCCGTATTACTGTAATACCTTGCCGGGAGCGAAGTTTTGTTCGTATTACGGCGAAATTCGTTTTAAGCGAGTTCGTGCTAACGAGAATTTACTGTATTTAATGGAAGGCTTAATTATATTTATTTATTTATTGGTCAAAAAACAGTAAAAACTGTATATGACGTGTGGGGAAAGATATTTATCTGCGCACATTTTCTTGAGGCCCAGATTTTAAAAAAAGTAATTAAGTAAAAACATTAAGTAATTGGTTTATTTATATATTAATCAATTGATGACGGGGGCGTGCGGAACTGGAGGAGTAGCTGACGCGAAGGTTGGAAAGTGGGTGAGGGGCGTATGTCGCCCGCAGCGTTGCCGGGGGCGACGTGACTTGCGGAGCGGCCCGCGAGGAGCCAAGGCTGCGCACGCATCGTTACGCACCGACGCGCGGCGCGGCGCCCGTCTGCGTCGGCTGGCGTGCCTGCGTACGCGTCGGCGCCGTTTGTCCGACATCTCACTTCATGCATATTCCCTTCCGTGCGTCGTTTCTTTTCTGCACTCCCGACTTCTCGGCGGCAATAAGAGAACGCCACCGCGGCGCATCTCCTCCTTGTCTCGTCTCGGCCTTTTTAAAATTCTTTCCACGCGTGCTTACGAATAAGCACGCGTGAGGCTCGGAGGCACGAACCGTACCGAAATTTATGGAGCTGTAACTCTTCCGGGCCAGCCTCGGTGGTGCAGGTGCCCGGAGGATCGTCGAAGCTGCTGGATGCCGAAGGTTCGTGGTTCGACTCGCGCGTCAGGCGCGCGTATTTTCACCGTGTGGTTGTGATGTGGCTGTCTACTTTTTAATATTATTACAATATTATTACAAGTAGCGTACCCGTGCGAGAACTCTGGCATGTTAAACCCCACCCTCTTCTGTATCCTTTCATTTCAATATGAAACCCATTGTGTGTGTGTGTGTGTATATATATATATATATATATATATATATATATATATATATATATATAGCCTCTTCTCCTCTACCTCTTGCTCTATATCTCTCCTGATTGTACTAACTAAACGTATTTTCACATTACAGTACAATACATCCTTGTCAATTCAAACTATTCCTATTTAACTTTATTACCGAACATGGAGATGCCCAGAGTGCAGTTTAATCGCACAGGATACAAGTATTAGTTTAATTTCACATGCAGTTGCAGATTCTGTTGGTCACAGAACACGTGGAGTAGAATCAAGAACTGCGAAGCCAGCAAAAAAAGAAATAGAATGTATTTATATATATTTTCCTATACATTACGATGTGAGGAACATTTCTTTGAACCCGTCGGCTTTAAAATTCCACGTTTTAAGGCTATATAACGCTTCATTTCGGAGTTGTATAACTATATAGATATCAACAACGCTGTCCTAGTGTTGCGGGTTGCTTTAGACATGAATATTTTGCTTCGTTTTTTCAACAAATTCTTCACGTCTTTAAAGTTAAAAGTGCAATTCGTCAAGTCTCTGTGAAATTCTTTTTGTTTCGAGAATTTATTTATTAGATCGATTACGTGTGAGAGCTTCAAAACCCATCTATACTACTGAAATAATATAGGAGAGGGTTTATCTTGCGTTTTATTATTGTGAAGATTTTAAGTTTACCACACTCGGATAGGGCATGTTGATCACCAGCGCTGTGTGTTGCGGCGAGTCTGAGCGCCTACCAGAGCTCGGGAACCGGGAAACAGCGGTCGCATTGTAACCGTGGTGAAAGGCTGCAGGTGCAGCTTGCGATCGTAAATTTGAGCGCCATGACCGGGACATCGTAATAGCTTTTGCGCAGCAAGGAACAACGAAGATGCTCGTTGCATAGTGCCAAGAGCTGAGCGTTTCGTTTCTTTATTCTTTCGCGTTACTTTTTTAAAATCAATTTTTAAGAAAACAATGTCCCTTACCATCCAAATCTTTTCGAAGAAACAGTTTTTTCTCTCTCGCGTGATTCTAAGCTACAACTCCTCAGAAACATGGAATTAATACATGCATCATCACGGTTAGTCGTTATTATCCGAAAACGTTGCCTCCATTGAAGGAAAACCACATGTTCACGGTCGAGAAGTCACA
The DNA here is from genome assembly GCA_031308135.1 of Acheta domesticus. Taxonomy (NCBI): domain Eukaryota; kingdom Metazoa; phylum Arthropoda; class Insecta; order Orthoptera; family Gryllidae; genus Acheta; species Acheta domesticus. The sequence goes on along the minus strand of JAHLJT010009355.1, from coordinate 138,560,963 downwards.
AATTAGGTAAGTGATTGCAGGTTTTTAAATACGTCACTCTCGTTTTCCCCAGAAATAAGTCTTTGAACAAGTTTTTTATTAGTTTTTCCCGCCTTTTCAAGTTTTCCGTGAGTACTTTTAATCTTGAAATATCTTTTCCTTGTTCCGAGGCATATTTAAAAACACGTATGTGCTGTGCTGTCTGTCGTCCTTAGTTGCTCCCTTGTCGTCGGAGGTCATGTCTGGCAGGAAATATTCAGTTGAAACCTGCAAAATAAAGATGCGACAGTACGTAAAAAAAAATTCAAGGTTCCTTTCGTGCGTTTCGTACAACTAGAGGATGTTTAACTTTCCTGTGAGAGTTCCTCTTCCGCGCATTGTATTGCATTACTATTATCACCGGAAGTGCATTGAAAGTTTTTTGCTAATATTGTCAACAAATCTAACTGATATTTCCAATTTCATGTGTCCTTGTTTTACATAAAATAGGTTCTCATTTTCCACTTTTCCCCAAGTGGCATGCGTCACACCCTAAGGCCGGGTCTTTGCTCTACAGTTCAGTCTTGTAAATAACAGTGTTATTCCTGCTTACTGAATTGCTTACTGCCTGCTAGAAGTACTTGGCCAGCATTTATTAGACACGCATGCAAGATTTTGTTGAGGCCATGTGATTACAATCTTGAGATTGAAGATCAGTTATATTGTTACTACTGCAATAGCAATGACTTTTCGTGTTAGCAATGAAGAAACCTTGCAATTGTCGGCGCGTGAACCTGAACGTATGCATAACACGTATGTTCGTTGTTTTCAGATTGGGATATTGATAATGGATTCTTAAATTCATTGATAGTAATTTTAAAAAAAAGACAAAAATAAACAGAAATCACGGTTGTGCATAGAAATTTATTTATTTATTATGACCCACAACAGGGCAAAGCCCCAATTACAGTAGGCATTACTAGGAAAAATATACAAAACATACACAATAATAAAAAAAGTTTCAAATGAAATAACAAAACTAAATTACAGAAGTCCAATTACAAGAACACATATTTTTGCAAAATTGATAAAACATAACACACCAGTAAGATAAATAAAAATGGAAACATATCTTCAAAACAGCCATTACAAAAAAGGAACAAAAATGAGTATAAAAATGACAATAATACAAAAATGGAAAACGCATTTACAGAATAATCGGAACATAATAGCGAGCAATACTTAACACAATAAATCTACATTCAGTGATCATTCAATATTTTATTTAAATTATGTTTATATTTTAGCAAAGAAAAACTAAAGTCTAAATCCCACACTCTACTGAATTCATTGAATTTTGAAGACATTCTCAAGACAAGTCTGAGAATGTATGGTTTTGTGAGAGCTAATGAGAATAGTTTTCAAACGCGACATTTCATTGCCCCAGATGCGAGTAGTATTTTTACAAATGGTTCAATCATATGATTAATGGAAGAAGAGGCTTTTTTCAATTGAGACGAAATACTTTTTTTTTAAAGCTTCGCTAGCGAGTCAAGTTAACCCTTAATTGTACTTTGGCGCCCAATTTGTTGCACATTTTGGACTCAAAATGGCTTTTATGTTAATCCAGAGGCCGAAGGCTGGGGATTCACAGTGAAAATGTGTGAGCCAAGCCACTTAAATTGACTACGTCTGTTTCTATATTGTTTTGCTAAGCCAACTTAACCCGACCTATCTTATCACGTTTAACTGTTCGAATCGCCGGTATTTTACAGCGCATTCTACACGTGCTGTGTTTATCCATTTGCTTTAGTTGTTTGTCCTAACACTGCGCGTACCGGAAGACGGGCTTTGGGCTGCACAGACCCTTGCTTGTGGCGTTGCATCCGCCGCAGTAGTGGCAGCCCCTCTCCCCCCCCGCTCCCTACTCCTTTGTGGCTAGCGCCCCATTGCACTGGCTGCTTCGCCTTACGAGCAGAGACGATGCAATGCCACGATATGTTCGAATGATTTCACTCCATACTTCATCGTGTTTCTCATCCTCAAACTTGTGATTGTTGCGTTGTAGTTTGCACGTTCACTCGTCGGTTCAGATAGGCAGGCTTCTTCCCTCTTTAAATGTACGACCTTCAATGTCAATTATTAGTGAAGATTCAGAACAAAAAGCCACCTTTTTATTTTTCCAGGAAGTTTGGGGAAACTATAAAATTAACGCTCTTTGGTAAAAGTTGCTTATTTTATTTGGTCTTGAAAATGTGATACATATTTCGTAGTGACGATCGACATAATTAACATTTCTGGCTAATAAAGAAGGGCAAACTTTAACGCAGATAAACTTGTGAACCTCCATGTTTGGTGGTGCAAACCAAACGCTCGTTCATTGAACTGTTTATTTAAAACGAGCTTCGTAGAATTATTTAAAACAGGGCGTCGTAGAACAAACAGACCAACATCATATAAGCGCAGTTTATGAACCCTTTTACTTATCGACAGTACTGGATAGTATTGAATGTTTTGATATCAAGTACACTCGATTCTAAGGAAATTAGAGAGAGGTCGGACATTTGACAGTATTACGTATGCACAATGTACATAAAATGTACCGCGATTGCTAGAATTATTTGTTGCAAAATACGTCCGATCCAATACAGTTATGAACATTGTGTTCAAAATTATAAGTTGTTATTCCGCAAATTTTTTCTAGAGCCTTGCTTTCATGTCTTGTACATAGTAAAAATGAGTAAATAATGATATAAATTTCATAAATGAACAAGTACTTCTGAAGTACTTTTCCGCGAAATGTTTCTTACTTCTTACTTTTATGTCTTGGCGAGGCGCCATTGCCTTGCGGCTGTTAGGCGAGGCGTTCTGCTGCAGAAATATCGCCACCTCTGCGCAGTATCCCGGGATCTCGCTCCGCGCCCAGTTCCTTTCAACTTGTGTAATTGCATTCGCGTGCCGAGTGTCAGTTAAAGAGCTGCGTGACACCCGCAGTGAATGCGCGGTTCGTAAAGAACGCCTTATAATGATGCATAACATGCGCCATCTGCGTGGTAACTGAGGCGGTGGTTAAAGGTTAATTCGTCCCATGTTATAATAAAGCTTTTAAGCCGAGATTTGTGGTGATGTCCACAAAATGAATCTTTGATGGAAGTTTCTACATCTGTGTTACTAATTCACAATTCGCGCAAAGAGAACTATGCAATCTCGGGCTTTGTGAGAAGTGTTTCGTTTGATGTCCTGGAACTCGGAAGCATTCCAAAAAGAATGAAACAATTCCGATTTTGACTGGAAAATTGCGAATATTTCATTGTGCTAGTCTGCCCATTTTCCACATTGGACATAAGGACAGAATTCTCGTACTCAGTGCTGATGTAGTGCGACAGCAATGCTCCAAAGAAGAGGCATCATCATTCCCTAATCTCGTGTTGCTTTGCGGGACAGCAACTTTTTTGATATTCTTGCTTTGCTTGATATTGTGCATCCATATACACTATATCACATTATTGAAGCATTCGTGAAGACCGTTTTTGTCAAAAGATTGAATTTATTGCAGTGTTATATGACAGTATTTTCCTTGATGTATTTGAGCAGTGCGCTGCTACTTTCTAGAAAACAATTTGTACGATTTTGTTCAGCAGCATTTCTGCTGCCACAGTCCACTTTTGTATACTTAGTATATTATTAATATATTATATAATTTGTATACTATACGTTGTATGCTTAATATATTGTTTATTATGCATGAAAGGTATTTCGCTCTCCATAACTATTCAAGGAACATAACGCAGAATTGATTTTTGCAGACACAATTTTGATATTTACAGGAAAAGGAACTTCCGTACTGCTGTAGAATCCTAATCGTAATAAATTTTAACTTCTGACGTAAAGACTTAAAATTGCACTTACTATTTATAATTTTAATTTATAATTTTGGTATGAGGTTCTCAGCAACGATGGTCACAGATATTTCGTACATCTTCAATACGTAATGTAGAACTACTTCTGTGAGGCATAAAGTAGGTAGTATTTATGTAATAACATTGTAGCTATTTATTACAAAAGAAAGCTTGAAAAATACATTATGCATTTGATCTCCATTGTGTTTTATATTTCCTACGCTGATGAATCTAAATGGGAAAGCATGAATTAAGTGAGGACGACGACGTAACACTGCCCTCTCGATTGCTCTCGCGTGTGTTCCCCAAAGCAGCATTTCCAGAGGGCGCCCAACAACAACTTTTCCGCAAAGAAAGTTGATGGGTGAATAAAATCGGAAAGGACCGTAACTGATTGTCCCGTACTCACATTTCGTAGTCAGAGAGGCGAAGTGATTAGGGATGCGATGTTTTTAAAACATAATGTTTTATAGAAAATAAAACAGATGTTGTTTTAACATCGATACTTTCTGCTCCATACTTTTACGTTTTTGATGTTTTTATTTTTGTGAATGAATAACACAGTACACCAATTATTTTTTGTGAATCGGTTCTTTGCAGGGGCGGATCCAGCCGATAATTTTGGAGGGGGCCATCGTAGATTTCTCTTAAATAATAAACATATTTTTTATATTTTATATTATTTTTGTAGTGAATAAATGATACTGTACAATATTTTTTAAAATAATTACATAATTCCAACATAAATTAATATTTAAATGAATTTTGACAAAAAAGAAGGTAACAAATGAAAACTCTAGGGCTTTGGGAAGGGCCATGGCCCGTCCGTGTATCCGCCACAGGTTCTTTGTATGATTAGTTGGTTCATTTTGTTCTAAAATGAAGGAAAATCAACGACATAATATTTCTGATTTACTTTTACGGCCACTATTTTCATTTTATTCGATTTTAGTCATTATCTAGATTCTTTTGCCTTAATTTTGTTTCAAATGATCAATTCGTGTTTTGTCCGGCCTATATACGTTTGACAGATATCATTTTTATTAAAAATAAAGTTCAATAGAATTGTCACTGCATGAAAAACTCATTTTTGTAACCCTATTTTTTAAATAATGCGCTTTTTAAAAAATGTTTGAACTTTTCCCAGAAAAATAGGGGTTTATTCTTGCTTAAAACGCGAAAAGATATGTGACATCAAAAAATTACAGATGCATGCTGACCAAAGGTACTTCGCACTAGCCGCAGTAGTAGCTGGGTCTCCATTGCCTAGGTTAGGCGTGTTCAGAAATACCTCTCATGCTTCACTTATTTCATGGCTTGTTTTCATATCATTTCCTCGATCTCAATTTAACTAACTTAGATGAAATAAACGAAAGTAGTACAAGCAGCCATCGTGTGGTTCGAACACAAAAACCGACAGTGATACAGCATGTATTTTAACTTTTACAAAATTGTGATTATTAGAATTTTTCATTTACAAACAAAACATCGAAATCGCAAACACATCGAACACATAACATCGATGTTAAAAAAATAGGCTTCAATATATCGATGTTTAAAAATTGATAATATATCGATACTTAAAATATTTATAGGGAGTTTTTGCAACCTCGAACGGTGAGCACTATCGATCTTCTGCTCATGCGCAGTTCAAGTTTCGCATCACTTTAGTGCATTTGCGCATGCGCAGAAGAGCGATAGTAAGGAATGTTCGAGGTGGCAAAAACTCCCTTATGTTCTGGAAACATTGTAATCGATGTCGCATCCCTATTCCCGGCTGGCTGTGCCCGAACCAGGGCAGCAGCAGCAGCAGCAGCTGCAGCCTCGTCGCTCGCGCGCGGCCGGCCGCCCAGCCGGCGCGGCGGGCCAAGGGCCGAAGGGGGCTGTGCCACTCGGGCAACCCGATGCGCCGCGCGACACGCGACACGGCTGCGCGCGAGTGGACGTCGTCGTCGGTCGCGGCGTTGCGCAGTGGGCAGGGCTACGTACCTCAAGCACCGCGATCCAGCCACAGATGCCGATGTTTCGGCTGTCGTGCTGCGACCTTCCTCAGAGCGAAATGCGATGACGGCGAAGATTGCATTTTGCCCTGAGGAAGGTCGCAGTAAGACTGTCGAAACTTTCGCATCTGTGCCTAAGGTCGGCGTTACCCGAACAGGCCAGTAATATATTGAAAATCCGTGGAAGCCCACGCGTTTAAGTCCCATTAGCTCTTGGAACGTATCGCATGTTGGATGTCACCCCAATACGTGAATTCGAAGTGGTTTGAGAGCGTCAGTCGATGGTCTGCTAGTGACTTTAGATGAAAACTGTGATAATTTCACAGCCTGATCTGGCAATCTCGCTCTTTTGATACCGAAATGATGCGCATAGGTCGTAATCATTATCTGCAGTTTTGTGCATATATTCGACACTAGCTAGACAGCTAGATCGAATTCAGCCCGCTGACTGGAGAAGAATTCTAGCGGCCGCTTGCTATAATCGGTAGTTTCCGGGGTTTCTCCGATTAACACCAGGTGAATGCTGGAGCAGAACCTTAACAAACGGACCACGGACCGTGCACGGATCTTTCCTTCCTCTGCTTTGTCCTATCTTTAGCCCTAAGTTCCACACATACTCATCATGCGCTACACAACCACGCTTATTGGGAGGCCAGTCGGGAGCTGACAGTGAGAGTTTGTCTCTGCTGGGCGGTGACACACTGGTAGCAGAGACCTCTTTGGAGAAAATTCTCTCAAAATCCGTACGTACAAGGTCGGATGCCGAATCTCTGTCATCCGGCAGGTGATGATCACCGTCACTTCATACGATAAAACGTGCTCTACACTTACGGGAGTAATGACCTTAGCAATTGACCTGCCCTACAATCACTGATCACTTAATCAATTATTCTTCTGTGCATCTTTTCTTCCAGTGTCTCATTCTTTCCGAAACACTGGCCCAAGCATTTGTTTTCTCTAATATATTCACTATTCCTTACATTGCCATGACGTATTATCTTTTTCTTCCTTCGCAAACCCGGAAAATCCTGTAAAATCCTTTCCTACTTTTCATCTTGCATTCTCAGTGTTCCCTTTGTTCTCTCTAAAACACGACTTTCTAAACGTCCCTCCACCAGTCTTTTCTCGAGAATACTGTTCTTAGACCATGACAGGCATGGCTTTCCGGCTCTTGAATTTTGTTTGTCAATGTACACCTAATTTTCACCTCATCCAAATTGTAAATATCATTGACATCGTCATTCTTCGGAAGATCTCGCAGTCTTGTCTCGAATACGACGGCAGAAGACACAACAGATGCATGTTGGGCAAGCGGAGCCTTGCGGCAGCTAAACGTTTCTAATTATTTGAAGATTATGGCGTATTTTCGATCCTTGATTTTTGGACTTTGAAACTTGTTCAATTTCCTACTCGGAAATTGTGCCGCACTCGCCATTATTCCGACCGGAAGAGGTGGTTCAGGGCAACAACTGATGTCACTGCAGTGCCTATGACCCGGAGGTCCTGTGTTCGAGTCCTGGTGGTTGCAGGATTTTCGACACTAGCTAGATTGGTAGTGCCGGAGCAGTACCCTAAGAGACGGACCACGGACCGGGCGCGCCCTTTCCTTCCCTTCCTTGTCCTATCCTCACCCTTTACACAGACTTGCGCTTCCATGCCCTACACTACCCCACATGCCGGGAGACCGGTTGGGAGTTTAGAGCTTGTCTCGGCTGGGGCGGTGCCCCGTTGATGGGAGGAGATGCCTGGTTGAGGAAAACCCGGCTAGCAGACGGTAGGTCGGCGCCGGATCTCTCCATCCAGAAATAATAATGCCTTAAATAATGCATGAGTTAACAAATGAAAAAAGCAAATCACAATAACCCAGGAAGACCCCCTCTCTCTCACACACACACACTCACACAAGAAGAAAGTCGCACTACACTTACGGGACCAATGGCCTAAGCCGTTGACGTGCCCGGAATCACTAATCAATGAACCAATGGTCATCGTTCCGAGAATCTTGTAGAATTTGCGCGTGCGCGCCCTTTGGCTCACGGGCCGTGGAGTGCGACGCGCTGTGAAGAGCGCCGTGCTGTCCGCCGCTGGCTGACGTCACGCGAGCGCGAAAAGGGCAGGCGGTGTGGGCGGGCAGCTGCATGGAGCTTCAGCGCTAACGCCTCGGCCCCGCCTCCTCCCTCGCGCCGCCGCCGCGTTGCCCCCAAAGCGGGCGCTGCCCTTGGCAAAAGCACCTGGCGAGACGGGAATCCTCAATGAGCAGGGCTTGGCTCCGGAATGGGCCCGCCTTATTCGGGTCAGTTGGTAATCGGCACGTAATCGACTGCCAAATGAGGGGAGTACGTATGGACTTAATGTGAGCTAACCCAAATGAAATGTTGTTTGAGACATTCTGAAGAGAATGGTATTGCCTCGGAGGACAGATGGTGTACCTACTGGTGTTCTTCCCTCTGGGCGTGGGGGGGATGATTGTAGCAATAGGAGATTGTGTAAATGATGACCTCTAATTTATTTCAATGTACTTACCTAGCTCTTTTTTTTCATGAAGCGATTTCGTATGTTGTATGATTTGACAAACTTCCGATGAGACAACTTACAGTAAATCTCTTTCTACTTACGACTTTTTCTACGTCTCGCCCGAAAGTCTTCGTCTAATCTTCGTTCCAGTCCTTCGCTATTAAACTTCGTACGAAAATATGAAGAAAACCATTTCGCTGTGTATTTTCACCACCAGTCTTCAGAATGTCCCCTTGTACTATTTGTATACTCTGGCATATGAGGGTGAAAATAATATATTATGCAACGAGCTTATAATATTAAGCTTTATTGCATGACTACAGGTTTGAAAATAAGTGACCTTAGAAGCGAGTTTCCAAATTTGTTGGAATGCAATAAAGTAACATATAAACGAGTTGCATAGGTTACTTTTTTAATAACAACAATATAAATTATAAGAGAATCGAATTTAATTTTTAGATACAACTTTGTGACGTCATATAGGAATTTGACATCTGCGGGGCAAAATACCTACGATTTAATGAAAGTGTAATGACCTAATTATTCTTGTGAAAAACAGCAAGTATTCGCGAAGTGTCGTAATGCCATTTTATGAACGATTTCTTGTAACGAATAAAGTCGGTTATAATGCTGGAATACAAAGAAATATATTGAATGGAAATGGCGACTGTAATGAAAACCGCTCTTCTTTAAGTGTTCGAGATTTGAATCTCATGTAAAGGTGGCTCCCCACATTCGCAATTCGCTGAGCAGCGAGCTACTTCTCGCCCTCTCTCGAACAGCTGATGAGATCGGAGAATGTTCACTTCCCTTGATGCGAGTCCAGAAGACCGACACGCAGTGGTAGGACGAGCACCGAATGTACGTCACTCGGCAAATAGCAGGCAACTCATCCACACTACTTGGAATTCGGCGAGCAATTGCTCTCTACTCTCCGAATAACAACTGTGTGAAGCCGCTTTAAGGCGTTCCACCTGGTTGAGGCATGGACGGCAAAAGCAAACCAGTACGTACCCCCTCCTGACTCATCTGAACTTGTGAGAATGCGGGGCATGCCCCTTACTGTCAATAACTACTCATATACTTTAAAAGAAGTGCATGGCATTATTTTGAGGTCTCGAATTGAAAGGTAAATTGCCCGCGAATAGGCGGAAAACGCAAATCCAATAGGCACAGGGCCCGTACTCCCGCAAACTTCTATGATAACTGAAGATGATTTGACTCCATTGAGATGACCCTGAGGGCTTAAGCTTTGTTTTGTTAATTGTTCGAATTATTATTTTTTTGCTTTAATTTCCCATATTAAAAATAATTGTTTGTAAACAGGGCCACTGTCAAAATAAATTCGTCCGTGCACCAACATTAATGTTGAGGTTGTTAAAAAGTAGTTTGAAAAAACATCGATGATTTTTGCGCCATGTATTATGAACTTTTAAAATTTTTTTACATCTGCTTTATTTGCAATTTGTTCTACTCGAACATTCGACAAATACAGTTGTACATACATTATTGACCTGTAAAGAAACCATACAATTCTGCTTCTTTCTAAATAATGTCCAATAAGGAAAAAATCACATAAAAATAACAAAAATACAAAACAAGCATATCAATAATTCTACAAATACTGGCAAAAATGAAAAATGGTAGAATCTACAATAACACTTGTTACATTTTTTTTTATTTACATCTGTGGTCCAGATCAAGAGGATGTACTCTTTTCAGTCTTCTTTGTCATTGTGCTGGTATCTAAGATGTTTATTACTAGATAATTTACGTGGTTTTCGAGTCTGTGCTGGTATTTGACAGATTTAAAAGTAATTTCCTCTTTAACAGTGGTGATAAGGAAATCTTTATGTATAGTGGCGTTTGATACAAACCAGGGAGCATTGCATAATAATCTAAGACATGTAGATTGAAATCTTTGGATTATTTCTATATTTGAATGTGAGGCTGTTCCCCGTAGTTCAATTCCATATATCCATATGGGTTTCAGTACTGTTTTGTAAAGTAAAACTTTATTTTCTAGCCTTAAAGAAGACTTTCTCCCTATTAACCATGACGTTTGTCTACATTTTAGTTCTGCTTCCTTTCTTTTCGTTGAAATGTTTTGTTATTCAGACGGATGTTTTGTTGTGGGCGTCGCATCTCTTGTGCGGGGTCGGCGGATGGTCGCCGGAGCCGAGCGCGCGTGGATGGCTGCGGGCGGCGACCGCGCGAGGTCACCTGACCGCGCCGCGTGACCGTTCGTCGTGTCCGCGGAGCGTCACTGCGTCATCTGCCTAAACATTTACTGCCAACGCATTCGTTCGCCACACTTCGTTGATAGTACGTGAGCAACAAACTCAAGTGACCACTGGCCGATCCAAAAAGCCAGTCGTTCTGGCTTTTCAATGCAAGTAACCTGGAATTGACATGTGTGAATGGAAATTTCGGAGAATTTATGTACGGTGTTCGTTGGTTTCTTCGTTTGCTTGCCTGATTTATTTATACATTCTAATTTGTGTTGAAATGCGAACTTCCCGACTGATCGTTGCCGATATCCTTCAAGTAATTACGTGAAATATGTATATATGAAGGCAGCTATTAGATGGAAAGAACTGTTGTGGGCCAGAACGACAAAAGGTCAGCAAGAGTTATTGTGCGAAAAATGCATATCAAAATCTGCATAGCTTATAAGTTTTTTTCTATTCGACTTCCTAGTATGTATTGAACTTCGACTATGTATTGAAACGTTCATGTGAAATCGACAAATGAAGTTACTAAATTATCTCGTAAAGTCGAAAATATTCTATGTTTAATATCCCTAGGATAATTTGAAATTATATCTATAGTTCATTTTCAGCGTAAATCAGTTGTCACTGTATTGCCACAAATGTGTTGTTTTTTTTGTAATTTAAGGTCGCATCAACTACTAGGTCATTATTTAATAATAATTTACCCATATTTTTAATTAATTTTTTATACCACCGTAATATTTACTTCGCACATATTTAAGAACCTATAATGAAAGATCAATTAATAAATGTAGCAGTTTATTCGTCTCAGAGCAGCAAAGACGAATTCCCAGTTAGTATTTATATTCTTCAAATCAATTCTCAATATCTCTTTTAAGTTGTTTCTGCATAACTAGTTCAAATATTCTAAATGTGAATAAATACGAATCTGGGTAAACATGTTACTTTAAAGAAACCCAAAACATTTTGGTTTTGAGAAGCGACTTGAAGTTTGTTGGAGAGAGTGAAATATTGATAAGTCGGTTTGTATGGTGGCCTTCGATCCCTCTTAATTTCTGATTTCTTTGATAAGCGCATTAGGGAGGTGTTTGAGGAACAAATGATTTAATCGATTCTTTGTTTTTTGGTCATTTTAGGAATAACTTTCTGTTAGATGGGTGCTTCTGAATTACACTATTTCGACAAGATAGGTAGTAAAAACACGTAGTTCAGCTCTGCGGATATTTTGTGTGACGGATGATTGAAAATGTTTGTCGATTAAAAATATTAGTTTTGGAGCGCTTTAAGCACACGATCGCAAGTGGTGTTTGCTATCAAGAGTGTAATTTTTTTCTTTCTATTACACGTTCGTGCAAAACACACAAAAGGACAAATGTAATTCCTTGAACATCCAACTGAAGTTTATTACATTCGACGTAAAGTTGTTTCGCTTATTGTGAAAGAGATAGTTACGGAATTGCAGTGAATGAGCACAATTGTAAAAAGCCATTATTGTGTAACCGTATAAAGAATGGAACAGGTACATTTCTCTTGCGCAACTGCTCTCCTAAAACAAGAATTGCGCCATCGAAGAGACCCGAAATGCTCTGACAAAAAAGGAAACGATGTCATGCTACGTCGAATGGCGTTTTTCTTTCGGTTGTTCTGCTTCTGCCCTGCTCCTTTCTTGTGACTTTCGTTCCCATTGTCCTTCTCCGTCTTTGAAACTGTTGTGTTCTCGGCGCCGACCTGCGTCCTTGTTCTTAGTCCCGGACCCAACCCGTTGAGTACTACTCTAGCAGCGAAGAGCTGCTCAGGTGGCTGTTGGGGGCTTTATTACAGGTCTCTTTTTCAACGAACTGCAGAAGATGAGGCAGAGGAGACGATTTTGAAATAAGATATTCATTCAGTTGAGAAATAAAATACCAGATTGCTACATGTGATGTTACAAAAATCGAAAACGACTAAATATTAAATCAATTTTACGTTCATCGCGTTACGCTGTTAGAGTTCGTCGTATTGCTTTACAAGAAAAAAAATTATTTGGTTTGACTTTAGTAATATAAAGAATGTCTTGCCTCTGTTTGTGTCTAAATGATGTTTCTCTTTTTTGCAGGTAAGCACGTGTTGTGTTCCTTATATGGTGCGTCAAGGTAGGGTGCATGTAGACCATTTTATGAATGTATTCTGGGTATACGCTAAGTAATTATAAATTTCGTTGCCACATCATGAAGTAGCTTCAATAATTCACTTAATCACTTTGTTCTTGTGTTAGAAAATTTCATAAATGCCAATTTCATAATCCAAGTCTTCATAAAATGGTACCGCTTGGAAATTATGATTGAATTGAATTGATTGATTTGATTGAATGAAATGATGATGATTGAATTGAATGATTGTCATTGAATGCACGTCAATGACATTATAGAATTTGTTAAAAAAAACGTCTATACATGGGAAGTGTTAGTATTTGTCACATGTTCAAAGCATTGTTCTACGCACGACAGGAAGCGGGCATAGACATATCGTGTATGACGCATGTCACTTCCTGACAATTATTTGAATAGTTTGGGGAGAGGAAGGATGTTTCTTCGTCAGCCTTTGTGTATTTGGCAAGTAGTATGGCATTGATGGGAATCACGGACTCGAAATAAACGCCTCCACAATTGTGGTACGTTCATTAAGTCGTAGAATAATCTTATCCTACTGTATCAAAGGATCACGAGATTAGTGCCACAGTGATTATGCTTCGTGTTCTTGTTGTTTTCTTGCGCACTATAAGTTATTTGAATCAGTAGATTGCATGACAATATTAATTGGAATAAAATGAAATTTCAGTTTGAAAGTTGTTGTGAAAAATGTGTACAAAACAAAGGCAAAATAAACAATTTAGAAATATATTAATGTAAAAATAATAAAATAAATTAATCTCTGACTTGTCATCCTGTTGATTCTGTGTAAAATATTAACAGTAGATTCGAATATTACGTGTGTAATGTATCCGTCTTTGTTCTAGGTGATAGTAAATTTTATATCACATTCTACGAAGTACAGTAATTAATGCAAAATATGAATGTATTGTTTATTCTGTTATTTTCAGTGTCTTTTGCTTTAAGACAATCAGTAGAATTATTCAATACGTAATCAGTATAAAGCAAGTTATTTCTAAAATTTAAATTATATGAAATATAATTTACTGATTACGTATTAAATACTTCTACTGATTGTCTTAAAACGTAAGATACTGATAACAACATAATTTATTAACCATCAACATTAATTGTAAACAATATAATGCAGTTCTCGAAAGGCTTCACGTTTATGCGAGTACAGTGCAAGTACATTTTACCTGATGAATTCAGTTAAAATTCTACAAAAGTTTTAGGAAATGTTATGCTCTGTGAGACTCGTTGGAATGAATTTTTACAGAACTTACGCTTAGAGTTAGTGAGAAACACTTTAAAAATATTGAATATTTAATAGTTTTTCGGGCCTTTCGGAGTTAACACAGCTGGAGTTTGGAAACTTGAGGGTAAGGGTTAATTAGTTCCTGACTACATAAAAACCTCCAGAAAGTTCGTATGGTATTTTACGAGGTAATGGTCCCTTTCATTAGATTTACTTGTCGATCGGATTATTTTTCCTGATTACTTCGTGCGAGGTTACTTGTAAACGTAATGATGAAACTGGCTGTCCTTGTGATATTCTCTGATATCCGACCCGGACAAAAACAATTTTGTTCAAAAATGGTCCGATAGCCATGTCCAGTATATAGACGTACTCGAATTGGTTGTTTTCCCCGCAGCGCGTACGTTTCGTTGATACAGCGTTGCAACACGCGGAAAGCCTTGAGAACCTCTCTATCGAAATTCTCTTATTGGGAACGGATGTGAAGCAAGTGCAGAGCTATTCGGTGCCGGGCCAGTTCGCTTCTCATTGTAAGACGAATGTATGGGAAAGTATTCAATTATCTCAATGATATAGCTCTCATTTCTTGATAGAAAATTATTTCGGATAATGCACTGCAATTAATAATTATTTGCTGTGAGTGGTGGATCCCCAAAACTAGCAATTTTAATTGTTTTTTTTTTCGTTAATTCAGAACTATTTGCGTATAATGATATATTCTAAGAAGTATTCATCATATTCAAAGGAGTATTCGTGTTTTGAAAACGAATTTTAATATCAAGCTACTATTTAAAATATTTTTCTAATATTAAACATTGATGATGATTGATGATGGGTCTCAACTGAAATCCCCTCCTCTCCCTAAAAAACACCTTTGTGATTACATTCCTAAACTAGGTGGACATTTTTTCGTTTTAACAAGTTAAAACAAGGCAATTGTTTCACAAACTTATCTTGTACACCCAAAGGTCTATTAACCTTTGCTACACCATTCGGTCCAGGGAATCATTCTTGCAATTATTGTGGCTTTTTTTAAATATATCTTACGTAACCATTGATGAGATGGTTGGAGATGGTTGTCAATGTTAGGACATTGAAGATGACGCCAAACAGATATTTTATAAAATGCTAGAAAACTGATCCTTCGTGGAATGTGTGCTTCTCGGGTCACTCCTGGCCATTTTATTTGAAGAAACCGTGTGACATAATAATCATCTGTGAAATTTTCAAAGGCAATGAAAGATATACTTCACACCACACCGATTTATTCTGTAGTTTTTCTGAAAGTTAAGGTTCATTTTACTTAAAGATTTTATTAAGAAAATGATGTTTTTGCCTTTTTGAACTTCAAAATGGAAATTCACAAAGCTAATTAATTAAAAACGTGATTCTGTTGCCTAATTATTCGTTCTTTGATTAGCTTTATGTATACTAACTTGTGAATTCCTTTGTAAGAAAATCGTTGCATTTAAAATTATTTTTGTAAGTAATGCATTCATTGAGTTACATTACTCTTATTTCATTCAATATTTATGCAATTGTTCTTTGGTTGTGACGCTCGTGCCAGTTCAGTGAAGTTAATTGCCAAGAAAATGTTATTTCAAAATTCATATTTTCGGCTTATCGCTACCAAAGCAGATGAACTAAGATTGCTTTCTACGTCTTGTGTATTGCGTGTATAATAACTTTTCTTGTTGGGCGAGGCACTCTGTCATCAGAAGTGCCTCGAGGTGACTTCTATTTCTTAGCAATGAGAAACCAAGGAATGTTTCGCCTGGCTTCACCTGAAGATTATTTCTGGGGGGGGGGGAGATTTGCGTGTATACTCACTCGCTCCCTCTCGCGCGCACACGTTTGACCCGATACTCGACTTGCGTTCACGAACGCGGCGGAGTGGCGGGAGAAAGCAACTAACAGTCGAGCGCTTCAGCGGGACTCGAGGCCGGGAGGAGGCCGTTGGGAAACGTTCCACCTCGGTAGAACGATTCCTCGGTTCCAAAATTTGTGTGGATAGCATCCGCCGTAAATAGGAACTTTCTCGTAATTCTGTTTTCCGTTGAGAAGTGGTTTGCGTTGTGGTTCGTTGGCCAGTCGGTCTTTTATAGGGATTACAAATCATTCTTGTAATGGTCTCCATTACATTTGTCTACGGTCTCGTCACTAGGTTGCATTTTGGGGTCTCCGTTCAGAAACATTTCTGTCTTCATTTGCGAACAATTCAAAAGAATTCGTTCCCAATTGAAAGATAACGATTTCAGCAAGAAGACACGTCATTCGTTCGATATTTGTTGATCTGTTGTTGCCTGTATAACGAAACGTGACTTGCTAGTAGTAGTCATATTTTACCTCTTGAATCATTGACCATTCAAAAGGGAATTTTGAATACTTTTTACTTCTCTGATTTATCGGAAACGATATACCGGGAGCAAAATTGTAGGCCGGCAGGCTAGTCACATACAGCAATATAATAATAATAATAATAATAATAATAATAATAATAATAAGCGACCTAAAATAAATAAATAAAAAATAATAATAATAACAACAACAATACAAGCAATAATAGCAGAAATAATAGCAATAGAACAGAGGAATCACGGAAGGGGCAGGGAGCGAAATACAAGGTTAGGAAATGCTGGCCGCCCTTGGCTAGCAGAATGTGTCCAAGGTTTTGTAATACTTTATAGGTTATCTTCTGACGTAATACTTTTCTATTATTGTGGTTAAGTAGATGTGACGTTCTCTCTGTCCCACCACTCAATGAATTTCTTGCATGAGGGATCATAACATGCACTGCGGTGCAGAAATAGCAGGAACATCTTTATTAGAAGGCCTTTTTCTGAACGATCGTGAATCGTGTAGCATGGAAACCTTTTTTGTTCGTTAAGAGAAGTCTGATATAAGAAGCTTCTGGTTAGGTTGTTTATGCCTCTTTTCTCGGAGTGCCTCTTTTAGAAAAGTGGCTGTAAGGAAAGGTTTAAAGCTTGTCTGGAACTTGATAAAATACTCTGAGCGTACCGATATGAATATAACTCTTATAAATCAATGTTACTATTGTTGCCGTGATTTTTGTTTGGTTTAAAATAGAAACCGAAGTAGTTCGATCTTTTTGTGTAACTTTATAATCAGTGTTTTTATCATTGGGAATTCAAAAAGGAGAGTGGGTACGAATGGCACATTTTTTGAGAATTAAAAGAAAATATGAATTCCATTATTTTTCTTTACTTTTATGCTGTTACTGTCATTAGAGAGCAGCTACATGCCTGGTAAGAGTGGGCTTTGAAATATTCATTTCTTTAGCAAGAACTCTAATTGATACCCCTTCATCAATAACACGGTAGACAGATTTATTTATATTTCATCCTTTCTCAACCTATTAGTAATTTTCCGAATTACTGAATACTTGAATTGTTAAATGTAAAGATACATTAAATGCAATTCTTAAATGTAAAGATACACTCACAAGAAAATACATTGCTGGTCCCGATCCGTATGCTGATACGAATCAATAAGACAAGCTTTTAAAATGTATTTGCTGAACAATGTAATGGTCCGTGTATGAATATTCAGATATACTTCGATACTTCAAAAAAATATTAACGTAAATATCATTTAGGGTGGGGCACCGATGTAGTTGCACTCAGTAGTCCGCACAGGAGTTCACTTGGTTTCAACAATTCCAGGCAAGTTCCAAACAGCCCACGTGAAGAACCAACATTCCGCGAACAGAACCCGATTTTTCCTTTTCTATCGCACCCCGTATGACATCTTTGGAGACGAGCAATGGACCTTCCAACCTCATAAGAGCATTCCACATGATCTCAAAAGATTCCGTTGATAATGCTATTACGGCGATATTGATTGATTATTTAGTGTTTCAGGGATTAACTACTATGGTCAGTAGTCCTGAATGTGTAGTGCATGTTGTATCCAGGTACGAGGCGGTGTTTCACCCCGACTGTAACTTGCGAACTGACGCCGACCTACGCGACACCTTAGGGGGTTTCTCCGTCTAGCTGTCTTGTCCAGCGGGGCACTGCCCCAGCCGAGACAAGTTTTACCCTCCGAATGTTCACCTCGACATATGTGGAAGTGTAGTTCAGCAGTTTGATTGGCCTGTGTGAAACATCGACTGCAGCCTTGCAACCACATTTGACGTTCTCTTGGTCGTTGAATACAATGTGGCCATGCGTTGGGAATCGGTGGCAGTTAATGCCCTTCGGGCATGATTGCTCTACGTACACGATTGAGAACTCAACGGCTAGAAGCAAATTATTCTGTTTCTTCCATGCCTTAGCGTCACTTATCTGAAATATATACTTTCGATAAATGGAATGAAATTTTGATGAATTGTGCAGTGACGTATCGACTTAACGCAACCAAACATAGAAAGAAAAGTCGATCTTAATAGAAAAGTCTTAAGGCAGCGGCCGTTATGAATTTTACAGCCCGTCGGCCGGCAAAAACAATCG
The DNA here is from genome assembly GCA_031308135.1 of Acheta domesticus. Lineage (NCBI taxonomy): Eukaryota > Metazoa > Arthropoda > Insecta > Orthoptera > Gryllidae > Acheta > Acheta domesticus. Next base: position 138,542,499 of record JAHLJT010009355.1, on the reverse strand, counting down.
AAACAAACATGCTGAGAGCTGAAGATGACGGACTCCTACTCAACTCGGCTAGCGCCTCAGTTTACAAACTTCAATCACGTCGTTTGTACGATCCATATCGGACTAAGAACTTTCATTAGGGAATTTTTGCACGGGACCGCGTATAGCAATCTACTGATATCTCGATCTTCTACGGAGATGCACCATAGAGATACGAAACTCGAACTGTGCATGCACAGAAGATCGATAGTGCTACCGCTTCTTGTAACACTTCGCAGTGCAAAAATTCCCTATTAGGTTTTTCTGCCTTAGCGGGCAGCAATCGACTGTAATTTCGATCTTCTGCGCATGCGTAGATGCACAAAAGTGATGCGAAACTTGAACTGCGCCTGCGTAGATTACCGATAGAGCTGTCGATTGCGTTAACGTCCGAGGGTGCAAAATCTCCCTATTAGAGGGTTTCTGCCACTTCGGACGTTTAGCACTATCGATCTTATGCTCATGCGCAGTTAGTTTCGCATCACGTTAGTGCATCTGCACATGCGAAAAATATCGACAGTGCTTAACGGTCGAGGTGGCAAAAACTCCATCTTCTCTGTTACCTATAGAGCTTTTGCACCCTCGAACGTGAAGCACTATCGATCTTCTGCGCATGCGCAGATGCACTAAAGTGATGCGAATGCGAATGAGCAGATCGATAGTACTTAACGTTCGAGGGTGCAAAAACTCCCTAGTAACCATGCCGTGATTCATGAGGGTGTCATTGCAGTCAGTGGCCGCAGAGCGTTCGCGGGCGGACGGTTGCGTGGTCGATCGGTCAGCGGGTGACCGGAACGGGCGGTGTAACGGAAAGAACGCGAAGTCACGGGAGAAACCGGCTGAGAACCCGGCTTGCAGGCAGGCGGCCACCGCAGCCCGAGGGGGAGAAAAAGACTCCAGGCTCTGGAGCGCTGCACCAGAAGAAGCCGCCTACAGAGTCTTCGCAGAAAGCTCCGGAAAGTCGAACGACTGCATCGCAGTTACGGGTTTCGTCAGCTTCTCTCGAGGAGGCGTCTCGTCAAGGCCTTAGCACCTGCGAACGCTGCCTTTCACTTCTCGCTCTGGACTCCACTCGACGGCCTGGCTCCTGACCTCGAGTAGTGGTTGTTGATTGGTGGGTTGTTTATTTCCGATATTTCGTGTTTCCGGGTCATTAGTCCTGGGAGCGTGTTTTATTAAGGGAGGTGGTGGCGTTTTCCCCCGGCATCGACCCACAGCTTCGCTTGCGGGATTTTCCCAACCAGGGAACTCGCATCAGCGGGGCACCTCCCCAACCGGGATGAGCTGTAGGATCCCGACTGGTCTCTCGACGTGTGTGTTTTTCTGGTGCATGTGTGCGTTGGTGGGATAAGGATTGAACAAGAAAGAGGAAGGAAAGATCGCTCGTGGTTCGTGGTCCGTTTGCTAGGTTCTGCTCCAGCATTCGCTTGACGTTGATTGGAGAGACAGCGAAAACCTACCGGTCCACGGCAGACGGCCGCTAGAATATTCCTCCAGACAGCGGTTAAATTCGGCCTACCTATTGTAACAAAATCTACTTTTTCTACTGAATGTCAAATCTACCATTTGCTTACCATGAAACTGCCTGGGCAACCCGATCCGCCCGCCATACGGGGGACGAGAAACATCTGAAAGTTTTTGGCTATTGATTGCTGCTGATTTGCTCGTTGTTTGCAGACATTTTGTCACTTCTGGATCACAATTCAACTTCTCTCTTCCCTTGTTTTCTCCATAAAACTTAAGTATTCCTTAACTGATCTTGGCGGGCGCTGCACCTAGATAACTTAAATCACTTTCAGGTTGCACTACACTCAGCAATTCTATTTTTACTTCAGTGAACGACTACAACTTCGCAGAACTTTTTGGTTTCAACTATCACTCGTCCAAACAAAAAAAGAAAACTTTTACCTCCTCCTGTTTTTTCGGCTCCCTAGCAACCACATGCGATCGTACTGTTCTTGTCCTGAATAATTGGTATCTCACACTGTATAGCCGGTGATGAGAATCCACCAGCGTCGGTTTTTTTTTTTTAAATAAAATTCTGGCCCTCAAGAAAATGTGCGCAGATAAATTTCTTTCCCCACACGTCGTATACAGTTTTTACTGTTTTTTGACTAAATAAATAAATAAATAAATAAATAAATAAATATCGAACTCTGGAACCTCCTGGTCAGAGCTACTGTAGTGACATCAATCCTAACCCAGCCGTAAAGCACCTCAGCCGGGTCATGTTTCTTGAAAAGAATGTCTTTCTGCAGCCAGGGGGATATGAACCAATAGTTTTAGGCTCATTCCCTTCGTTGTATGGATTGTTTCGAAACCGTTGTAGTTTAAATAAGTTCAAAGTATTAATAAGTTATTCACTATTGCAGGCTTTTGAAGCTAAACCCATTTGTGGTGACAAGTCCTACTGGATTTTTTTATCGGAGTGGTCAGTCATTAATAATGTCTAGACAACCTGCAGTATTAATTTAGTACAGAAGTTGAAGAGGACTTACCTACTTAAATACAAGTTCTTACAGTTACATAACGTGTCACTGTATAACGAGATGCATTGAATGCTAGACTCGGGGTACCTACTTGGATTCTCGAATGAAGGATGCAGCGTCTTATACTTCCGATAAATTTTGAATGGCCTCTGACAAGCACCGTACGCAATATCTAACCATAAACGTCTATTTCGGTAATCGCTATTTCGACGTTCCTGGCCGCATCCCTCATCCGCGTAAGTGTTTACTCCTGTACCAGGTGTTTCGTTGTACCATTGACACCTGAAGGGCTGAATGAAGCATGTTGGTGGGCAGCTGCTTATCTACACGGTAGGGCACGTGTTGATACTAGACAATCCATCTAGTATTCTCTCTCTGAACAAACACACTGGACAAAGCGAGCTCTCGACAGGTTTTCTCGGGGTTCTGCCGTTTCCGCAGCCTCTATTGCTCCCATCTTCATACACGTTATAATTATCGCTATCATCTGCTTGGTACGCATGAGTCTCAGTGAGCTCAAATAAGGAACGAATCTAGGGGAGATTCCGAAAATAAATAGAATTGTAAATTGATAAATAGGTAGGTAATAAATAACTAATGAAGTAAATGTTAATAAATAAGAATAAAATCAAACATAGAAGGCCTACGAGCCATAATACAGACAAGGAATAAGTATTAGCAGTTTAGAGTCCACCCTTCTAAAAAAATACTGTTACACTCAAGTGGTTTCACCAATTTTTATTTTAACATGGTATTTAATATTTGTTGTATATTTATATTTTACTCCAATACCCTGCCAGTGACATATCACTTTAGGTATTCGGGAACTCCTGCATCGTCAATACGTTCTATTTCTTCTGGAAGCTCCTTCTTTTCAGCAGGACGAAATTCCTGTTCAAAATTCATGCTGTTATAATTTGCACATGCTCCAACGTGAGGGACATTTTAATTATAACATGTTGTTGGATGCTGTTGTGATTTCTTTTTGTAATATTTGTTTCTCACTTATTTTCTTATCACCTATTTTTACCTCCGATTACAGAACTAACATAATTCTTACGTTTTTTATGAGAATGCGTGGTATTGAAAGCGTGGATATATTGTTTCGATTCAAGGTTGTCTCTAATTTTTCTCATGTGAATATTCACATCTCACGAGTCTAGAGGTAGTTCGTAGTGTTTTAAAATCTATTAATTCTTTCTCACGAGAAAGCGATAGTTTTTTATACATATTTTATCTAATTTGTGTGAACAGGCTTGTATAGACGTGTGCATGTTCAGAGCGTTCTACTGCACGAATAATTTGATTATTTCAATTGGTGCGCAGTTTTCTGGTACATTGTATTTTATCAGATAATTTCGTGCATCGTTAATCATGTCAATTGATTTAAAATTCTAATATCTTACATAAACAATCTCTGAATCCTGTAAAAATATTTTTTCAGTATAGGTATGTATTATTGATTTTAAATTGAATCTTTTATATGCAATTTAATTAGATTTAACTAGTACTTACAAAGGGTATTTTTCGGCTATTTCTATCTTTATTCGAAATTTCCTCTTGAAGTTAAATTTAAAACACTACATATTGTGTTAGTGCTTACTTATTTCCTGTATCCTCGTAACCTCGTCTTCAAATATATTACCTTTCAGATATTAAATTACTGCTATCTTCAGTTATGCTTTTCTCGTAATGATGTATCCTGTTCTTTTTATCGGCGACCCGTTGTGTAACTTGGGCGTCCTGGCAATCCACCTCTGGGTAGCGGAGTTCAATTTCCGACCAAAGTGGACCTAATGAGGGACAAACCGGCTCACGTCAGGTCTCCTCGGGGTTCTACAGATACCGCAGTTTCTCCTTCCACCTACCCTATCTATTCCATCATCTCCCTGCAGTGCCATCTTGTTGGTGAGTGCTATAGCAACAGAAATTATGTTGGTAGCACGTGTTGCAGCTTGCAACAAAGAACAAAAAACAAAACAAAAAAACAAAAACAAAAAACAACCGTAAATTGCGTACTCACAACTATCATAATAAGTACCTACTGGAAGTGTTGTCGCCTTCACTGGTTTGTAATTGGTCTGGTTATTACAAACATAAATGCAATTTATTATAGGAGGCCCTGGCTCGGCCCGGTGTTGAAAGACTTTCCTGGCACACGTTATTTGTAGTATGTCGCATTGACTGCAAGCACGTGAACGTGAAGTAATAGTAACGCGATAGTGAGATTTTTACGTGCGAAGACGGAGTGATTTTCTATGCGAAGATCCGTGAGTGCGTATAAAGAAATTGTGACGGGCTTATACCATTGTGGTGGAGAATTCTAGCGGCCGGCTGCTCTGATCGGTAGTTTTCGTGTTTTTTTCCGATCAACACCAGGCGAATGCCGGAGCAATTCCGTAACAAACGAGCCACGGACCGCGCGCGATCTTTCCTTCCTCTTCTTTGTTCTATCCTCACCCTCCTACACACACACACACCAACATGCACTTCAATACCACACCTGCCGGGAGACCGGTCGGGAGCTTACAGCTTGTCCCTGCTGAGGCGATGCCCCGCTGGTGGGAGATACCTGGTTGGGAGAAAATCCCGGATCTGGCAATCCTGCGGGAAAAGATCACCGCCACCTCCCGAGGAAAAACACGCACTACACTTAACTACGGACGAATGACCTCAGTAGTTGACGCGCCCGGAATCACGAACAATCAATCTACTATTGTTTTTATTACGTCACATTTCATGCTTGGAAGGCGGCTACCCTCTTCTTTTCGGCGTGTGGTTCACCCACAGAGGGAGCAACGTAACGCGATTATCGTCCCTGGTGATCAGCGTCTTGCGTCGAGCGCCCCCCGCCCCGCCTACGCGCCCGTCATTTCAAATGCAAATGCGGAAAGGCGGGCCTTGGTCCGCACTGTGATGTTTAAGCATTTTCAGGCATTTACATTCACTTTACATGCGGAAGGACTCTTTCTGCTTGACAATGCGAGCAGTCACGTGCGTGACCCATTTCCATGTAATCTGACGTGGCTCCTGAATTCTCAGGCTCCCGCATTTCGCACGCCCCTTTAAGCTCTATGTCGATCGAGTAAATATTTTTACTCTCAAAATGAGAGTGTCAAATTAGAACTTTGTTAGTACTGGTGGTGTGAATTATTTTTTTCAGAAGGAATCAAGAATGTAGTATTCAGTACAATGACCATGTTATTTGGAGACTAAGGGTGTGTTGTAGGTTGACGGATAATAGATACAATGTCCAGAAATAGTCGAATTATTGCTAGAATTGCTTATTCCGGTAATAAACGAGTCCTTCAGTTGTGCGAAGTTTCTTTATTTTACGCAGAACTATTCCTAGAGATATCCGAGGAAGAGTTCGAAGAGGAGTGAATGACAAAGTTGTTGAGAAAGCTTTGGATAGTGTTTTGTCGAAATATTTATTCCTTGCTTTACTCTTGAAACACAAAAGGCCAAGGTCATTTGCGTTGTGAACGTGATGGGGCTTGGTACTGTAGACAACAGTCAGGATTAGTAAAATTGTGACTCGGTTGATGTTCAACTACCGTACCTGTTATACAGTCTTTGATGCTCATTACCTTCGTTACAATACCTTTTTTTATAATTTTAAGCTTCAAATATGGAGTGCGCATAAAATTCGATGGCGCTTTAGATTCGCTTTAATAAGGTGTCTCAGCAAGAATTGGTCAAAGAACTTCAGATAAATTTAATTTGCAAATATGCGCTCTTTGAAGTTGATGTGCAGCGTGAGTCTTTTGTCGTGGGCATACTGAGAAGATTTAAGCAGTTTTATGAAGAAATGTTGTGAATTAGACAAATGTGTATGGAGTCAGTGAGTACTAGTTTTGTTGTTTTTTCATTGCATTTCTTCAAAATTCCACTCCAAAAAATATACACTTGCCGATTTCTAGCTGCAAAAAAATAGTGATTACAACGGTGTTATTGACAGCTATTGCAGAACCACATATTTTGTTTGAGCGCAGTTTTCCAATTGTATTTCGGAGAAATCGTATCACATTAACTCTGACCATTTAAAAGATATGGAGTGTGTCACCCTTCATTTCACTGATTGCGTTTTTACCTATAATATTAGGATTGGAATTTGTGGTCAGACATTTTTTTTGTTATTGTAAGCATGCTCGTTATTACGAGCTCTCTCTGACACGAATTCGCTAGATACCTTTCTTCCGTCATCATTTCCGTCTCGTCCAACGTCCAAAATATACCGTGGCCTTGGTACGTTTTCTTCTCTTTCGTTCTGAGCGACTTGTGATGGACAGCAGAAGACGTTGCGAGCCTTCTCATATGTCTCTCAAACGTCGAGTCGGATCCAAGTTCCGCGATGCAGATGTGGTAGGGTCTAAGTGGCAAATAAAAAAGTTCAAATAAGAGGGGGGGACTTATTAAGAAATAATGGCGCAGGCTCTCTGACCTGAGCGTGAAGCCGTCTTTTGTAGTGCCTGCCTCCGGCTGCTGCCCCAAGTTCAAGGTGTGCCGTGAGTCACTGCATATGGGCTTGAATGGCGAAGGCCTCCACTCCTCTCTGGAGAGCGGGTTTTTTTGTTGGGCCTCCGTGTAAGAACTTCCGGTAATTTGTGTGCAGAGAAACTTTCTGCCTCTACGTCTACCTCTAGCTCTAACCGGCGCGGTAGGAAGTTCGAGAAATATTTTCTACGAAAAGTTCCTTTGCTTGATTTAAAGCGTCTTGCAGAATAACATTGCAAAGGCGCTATTATTACGCCTGCATGTCGTACGTGTGGTGGAGTCGTATTCGTTGAACGAACCTGATATTTTTTCGGGTGAATACGTTTCTAAATCATCGTTTTTTTAGTCTTTTCCAGGTACAATGGGTTTTTAGCGTGCTAGTCGCAGCACACATTCAAACACACTTGAATATTTAATGACATTACAATACATACGAATGCGATTTAATACATTCGATGTCAGGGAATGTAGATTGTTTGATCTACTGTAGAAACAAAATCACTTTTTAACATGTATATTTTTTATTCTATGCTTTTCTTCGTGCGTTTGAAACTTTTATTTATATTGTTTATTTAATTGTATTGGTATTAATTGGTATTAATTTCTACCGAAAAAAATGTATTTGGGTTGAACGATTTAGAATTAATGAAACAAATTTCCAGAAGAAAAATGCGAAGCTTCATTAGAAAGAGCAGGAGTACATGTTTCCGAAACATCTCAGTAATTCTAGACATGCTGATTTTAGCAGGTATATTCCTCACAGTAATCACCCACATCGATGAAGTGGTCTCTTTTTTCCATTTCATTCAGTCTTCTTCGAACTGTGGGAAAATGATTTAATTAAGCAATGTAAACTTTTGCGACTGGATTCACAATTCAAATTACCTTTCGGGCTGGACAGCCGTGGTCTATAGTAATATCTGTTCCATACATTTCATTTGCAGACATTCTCAGTGGCGAAAATACCACAGCCGTTCAGCCCGGAAGGTAATTTGATCTAAATAAGCTTTTAATTGTCGACCACACAGGTCTACCATTACGATGAATCTGATTAATATAGTTAAAATACTTAGCAAATTGACATTTATCAATACCGGTACACAATTTAATCGACTTCATCTATATAATGGTTTTGTAAATACCAGGTCGTGTGTTTGTAGCCCAAAACTATCCAAGTTATGTATTTCTCTTAAATGCTTCAAGAATTACAACGGTAATGTGTAATCAAACTCAGATCTTCGAAAATCATTTCTCTATTCCAAGCATTCGTGCTGGAAACTATTTTGCAAGTCCTGAACCGTAAAGAGTCCCATTCGATTTCGAGAACCAACTGTTTGTATTGATCGTAACTTTCAATAAATGGTCAGAGTTCTGGTGATGCAAACACATTACACGTGACGAAAACAGCTTTGAGAACAAGCGGATGTCTTCGTAATTAATTTCACGTTTTTACAGAGTGTGACACATCCAAGTGCCATGCTATAAATCGTGTTGCTCTACGACTGACAGCAGCAGTAAAAGCCTTACTGACGTCTGTCTCATACAATGTGAGGTGAATAACAGCTTACTATGCCAGGAATGATGTGCAGGCATGGTGACATTTGTTAAATTTGGTAGTTGTCACCTTAATGTCCAGACCCATATAATGTTGACTTCCATGTCAAGTTCTGGTTCCTAATGTAAGCTATCAAAATTAATCCAGCTACTAAAATAATGCGATAATAATTAATTTGTGCCAACTACACTCTGTTACTTTAACTGTTTAAGTTTTCCCCAAGAAATTTCCCTACTTTTTCATTTTTCCCATAGACACGAGTACTCTGTAGATTTGCTTATATCTGAATGTAAAATTAGAAATAGTTTCATTTCTTTGTGAAATTCGAAACTATTATCTGTTGATTGTTCAGAAGCACATTTGGCACTGGTAGTACATAATTTATCAGATACTTTGGATCAGTGAAGATTCTTTCTTTTTAATTGTTCTCAAAACTGTTCTGTTAATGAAACTAAAACTACCTCTAACCCATATCTTGCCGAGACAAATGCTTAAATAAATCAATGTGTACTTACCTTACAGCTTGTTTGGAATTTTTATAAGACTTTTGAAAGAATCTGATTGTCTCTAACTGCCCCCATTGCTGTGATCCCCCATTTCTATCTGAATTTGTGACAGAAATGTTACACTATAAAATCATATTAAATCTGTATAACAGATATCTTACATTGAAAAGCATATGTAGAAATAAGAAGACAATTAAAATATAACTCAATGTTAGTTGTGTCAAGAAAAATGTATCTACTCGTGTATTTTGCTAATATTTTTAGTTTTAAAACAAAATAATATTTTATAGCTTTTTCTATTGAGCTCTTTTTGTACATGACGAAACCCTTACATTTTCGCGCACTGCACATCCCTGTTGCTTGCTGTTGCATCCCTATTTGCCGCACACGTAACGCTTTGCTTCAGACGTTACCTCACTACCGGAGCCAATAGGTGGGCACCGTGTTAACGCCATTGACGGGGCAGCACGGGCATTCCGCCCGGAGTGGAAAGAGCTTCCGGCGCCCCACGAAAGTTCTCATCGGTGCACCGCGATATCGCTCATTAGCGGCACATCCAGGATGCCATTACACCGACGGACGAACTAAAGTCCGGGGAAGAAACGTATCCTTAAATGGAGGAATGCGATGCGACTGGAAAGGCGTTCGCTAAGAAAACCTGAATGCGAGGATCCTTGAGAAGGTTTAATTAACACTTTAAATCTACAACAGGTGTGTCAACTAGACCTATACAGGTGTTTTAGGGATGTGCTTTCTGCAGCAACAAAAATAATCTCCGTTAAATATTTGAAATTTGGTACATTTAAAACTTTATGGGAAATTCCAAAAGGGGGTTTAATCGGTAGCAATCCTTGTCTTATCCCCCCCCCTTTGAGTATAATTCGCGAAGGAAAGATGTAACCGCATGTAACTCCGAGACACCGAAACCACCGACGCTCCGACATTCCGAAATCGCCCCAACCAACTCCCATTTATGCTCTACTGCAGGATATGTATACTTCCTCAGGGGCGCCTCAATCGGATTTCAGGATTAGAATTTTGTAAATTATGATGTATGGAAAATAGCAAGTGCACACGCAATCTATAAGACACGTTAATCTGTTAGAAACCTTTTAGGTCTTTAAAAACATGTCTTTTATCCTAAGTGGGGCTACAGTTATATTTCAATATAAGAAACTATTTTAAAAAGTAAGACCGTTTTGGACAATTGATTATATATCTGGAGGAAATTGTTACTCGGTTGTACGGATATTCAGAAACGTTCCTCGATAGGTTCCAGAATGAAGCCATTTTCACTTTTAAAACATAGATATAAAACTGTGGAAGTTTTCTGGGGTTCAACTAGTTATTTTTCACTCCTGTGACATTTTCCATATCGGAGAGTGTAGCGAACTCTATTACCGCCCTCACGTACTGTGACCCTTTTAGCATAATGAAGCCTCTTTCTCCGTGGTTACTTAAGAACTGTTAAACTTCGTAACAGAGGCCGCAGCCCTGGCCTTCCTTCGCCGCAGACATCCTTCAAGCAAATGCGGATCAGGTTCTAGTGTATTGTAGCTTCAAGTAGCTTTACGCACTGCTGAATCACGTCGTTACAGTTGTATAGAAGAATGCTAATTTTATTCTCGTGTGAAACCATAATTAATTACGGAAAAAAATAATGATTGAATAATCACTGCTCAGGCGATATGAATGTTAATTATAATTTGCAATAATACGCCCTTGCGATTCCCGAGCGCTTTGACTTTTGGTTCATTTATATATTTAAAAATATACAATTTAGTTTTCCTTGTGTGACAAGTCACGCGTAAACGCCATCTCTAATTATTATTGCGACCTTTGGTCAATGTAAGGTATATTTCCCAATAGTAACATAATTCTTATGATAACAAAATTTGATGTGAAAGTTCGGTTACCAGAATCCTCTACATTTTGCGAAGTTTGATAGTAGACGTAAGTTGAAAATTCAGGCTTGATTTAACACGAAATGGCACACGTTGATTATTAACTCTTGATTTAATGAATCACGCCTTCAATGTTAGGACGTGTAGATTGAAAAGAATCTGGTGAAGGACATTAAAAAAAGAAACAACATTTTTAAAATTCTAAAGATTTTCATAAAATCGCACGGACACCATGTAGTGTGATTATGCAAACTTTGCTCTGTCTGAACAAAAACTTTAAAGAAAACAATTTCACTCAATAATTTCACTCAAAATTATGCTACTTATATTTTCATAAAGTAGTAGAGGTTTGAGATTCGCTGGCTTTGTGTTCCGCCAGATTAATCGGGGAATATCAGTTTTGGAGAAAATCGTCGGAAAGGTTTTAGGCGCTGGCGTTGACCTCTGACGGACGGGCAAACATTTTGCCGTGTACCAATTTTTCGTTGTCGAGGACCCACAAAACGGGGAATATGAAATGTGTTCGAGGAACAAGGTGACCACTTTATGTAAACCGGAAAAAATCAGGGAATTTTATTGCTCCTAAAAAAGTCGGGAAAAAATCGTTAGTGTCAGAGATTATTCCTAAAAAATTGTACAGCATTATCTTTTGCTCAGTTTCTTCGTTGTTTTTAATTTATACTTTATCACCGCGGAACCGCAGAGCTGTCAAATTAGGTTCACGGTTTGTAGTGTGGAATACTCTACACATCTTACTAGTAAAAAATGTTTAAAATGCTCTGGAAAATCAGGACAAGCCAGGGACATTATGTCAGGAAATGAGTGGCTACCCTGTGAAAGTAATTTTCTTATATACAGGAACCGAGATTCAGCCACTTTTTCGATATCAGGGCCCCCTAAAACGAGTATTTCCTATTGAACAGTCGTCAAAGTCTTAATTCAATGTGCACTTAATTGTAGGTTTTCTTAATATTACGTTGAACCTGTTTCGATAATTATATTTTTCGATTACAGGAACAAAATCAGATTATCCTGATCTACATTTTGTTTTGGATACTAATATTATTAATTTTCTTTATTAGCGCAGATGTCATCAGGACAATTATTTTACGAATTTTGTTGTGAATTGTTTTTTCTCAACTCTGTGGAACGCTATTGAATTTTGCGAAGATGGATTTCTATTTTTTTTTCTTTTGTTATTGAAGGTCGCATCAACATCTAGTCATTAGCGACTACTAGTGGGTGTAACGTTATGGTAGCTGTGAAGACGACATGATATGGTGATGATAGGGGTGAACGCAAATACAACCATGTCGGAGCCGGGACTCGAACCAGCGATCTTTCAGTCGGAGATCGCTACGACACTACTGCTTTAGCGATCTCGTCCACCGGGGATCGGCTCTATTATTTGGTTTTTCACTTTTTTTGTCATTTACGTCGAGATGAAGGATTGCTTGTACACAGAGTAACTTCAATGAAATACTGATATTTCTTGTCTATGTTCACTTTGAAATGACGATTTACTTAAATAATTCATGCTTTCTGTTGAATGTGTAGAGAAAATAATCTTTGAGATAATGGATTCAAGAACTCCTACCATTCGAAATGTTTGTCTGAGATGTCTAAGAGTACAAAATTACGTATTGCCTTTTGCCGATGCTCATAAATTCAATGCATTTTCTTCTCCCATGTCCAGAAGTCTTCCCCATGTAGTTACATGTGTCGTTTTTTGAAAACCCATTTTATGCCACAGATGGCAGTTTGCGTGGTGCGTTTCATTAGCCATATGTTAAGTTTACAATGTTCGGTTCAATGTTTGTGTCAGAAGAAAACGAATATGCTTGTAAATATTTTTATTTGCCGCATGCGAAGATTTGATGACTTGTTGTGTAAAGTATTGTTGCGCTGCCACCTGCTATAACTCATCTCATTTTCAAGGACTTCCACACACGGAGAAGCTTTCATGGAGGGCACAAGTAAGCAGTTGCCTGCGTCGGAAGAATCGATAGATTCATTGCTAAGCTTGTGGAAATATTTATTTGCGTTAAAAATCATTTACAATTGTAAAGAATTACAAACGTATTACAAATTGTGTCAATTACAAACGTTTGGGTGGTGGTGGTGGTAGAGAGGGAAAAACTTTATATTTATCACTTAATGGCAAACAGAATTTGCTCTGTGGATGAAGAGAAAACTAAACGAAAACCTCCCATCATGATGGGGGCAATAATTCAAAATTACGATTACTACTTTGAGTGTATTAAAAATCATGCCAAGCAAGTAAAATTTGTAGTTATAAATAATGCTATAAAATTCGAAAAAGAATACCTGCTCATAGAAGCGAGTTGTACTCGTAGTTATCTCTTACCTATTCTGATATATTTATCTCTTAACTCGAGCTGTCTTAAGTGTTATAGTTTCCTGGGTGCGGGACGTAATTTTATAGTATTGCACCGTCGCCTCATTTTGAATCGTCACTCATTTCACCTCTATACGTCGTTCAAATGCGATCATGACGCAATTCCTTCAGTATCATTCTCTCATTGTGACCCAGGTTCTTGTCAAACAAACATCATTTGCCTGAAAGCCTTGAGAAAAAAATTGTATTGATTATCTGACATCATAAAGAAGCATTTCTCTATTGATTCGTCGTTTCGTGCTTCAAGGGTATCCGAACGAAGTTGGATTAAAGCAGTTAGGTTTCGGACAGGGTCATATCAGTATTGCATACTTTTCATTCTAGTGCATCATTACTATATTGGTTATCACAATCTTGTCAGATATTCTTACCATTATGTCCTGCACTAAACATTTGATTAAAAGTTAATAACTAATTTTGAAAAAATACTATTTGTATTGAATTTCTGTAAATTTTCTGCCATTTGTGCTGCGTAGAATGTAATGAATCACACCAAGATGACTTGTCACAGGAGACAGTTACATGGCTGACTAGAAACACATACAAAAATCGCTTCTTCGTACTATTACTGCAGTAAAAGTGCATGCGCACATTGCCGCTAATTATATTCTGCATGAAAAGGTGTAGGTGGAGGAATATCTACCTTTCATTAAAGAATTTCTTATATTTCCAAAAATCTTCAATTAAGACTGCAAATTGTGTCTTGAAACACGCGCGACCGTGCGATTCAGAGTGCCAGAAAGTTAACCGGCCAGACGGTCTTCAGAATTTCATTACTCTCGCTTTTCACCAATGACGCTAATGTCTTCTTTAGAATACAACGCTTCCAGTCTTGGAAATTCGGTGACATGAAGTTCTGGTGACATTCAGACAGCGACGAAATAGAAAAATTACAAAAAATGCATTGTACGGAAATTATTTCGTCTGAGGCTAAAACGGTAAAGGAATTATTTGTCGCTTCTATTACGACAAACGTGCTTCTGTGTATTTTTACTTTCGCACCTTACTACGTACTTACTCATTTTCTTTAAACGGTTTACAAAACGGAGGCTGCATCTATTTTCGGCAAACTCTGTATTATCAAAAATTGAAGAAGAAAAAAATCAATTGCAAAAGTACAACATTGGTGATAGATTTTTTTCTCAAATAAAATGTATTATAAAATTAACTTTAAATAAGGTCATGTACATATTTTTTTAAAAAAACTATTGTTTCCTCTTTATTGAAATTAATGCATTTTATTAAAAAATATCAAACGGCTGCAAAGTTTCTCTTTAATTTTTTCCAAGAATGTAGCATCGAACTTCTAAGAATGCTGCAGGTATAATTTTCGACGATTTTTTTGAAAATTGCTTAAGATGCAAAAAACCGCTATTTTAAGCGTTGGGAAAATTGAATTTATCCGCGAGTATTTCTGGTATAGTGGTATCGCCCATGTCATGTGAACTCGATGGACTTGAATTCCAACCTCGGCGCGGAGAAAAAAGTATTTGTAAAAAAAAGTATTTGCTGGTTCGTAACACATTTGTAGGTTTTGTAGTTGTATAATATTGCGTAACTCTGTAAGAGTAATACACATGATGCGAAAGAATGTGCCATTGTAGCCCCCTAGTTTTCAGCTGAACGTGCACAACCTGTATATATAGAATCATTTAAATGATTGATTTTGATTACGTTGCAGTTATATCTAGGATTACTGTATGTTGTAAAATCATTTTTCTGTGAGCTTGACAGTTCGGCGTCGACAGATGTAGCCGCGCCTTACAGCCATTTCCACGTGCGTTCTGCATGGTCTCTCGCGGGCATTGTGAAGCAAATAGCAGATTTCAGTCCTATATGTTTGATATTTTTTCAGACCGTTGCGTATTCTGTGTGGATTTTTTTTATTGAAGTGAAATTTTGATGTTGGGCGCCATAATTGCTTGACAGAAGTGCTCACACGTACATATGCTCTCTTTTATTTGTTCATTCGAAGATGATGGCAACAAAGATAGATTATGTCAGTAGAAAAGATGTTGCTGTTGCGTGTTACTAGGAAAGCAATGTCGACGTCATCAAGTGACGCTCCGACGTCAGGACGCAACGACGCGACGTTTGGTACAACAAACAGAGAGTATGTGGTAGTTCAGTGGTGGAGCCAGAGGGGGGGTCCTTTTATGCCATGCCCCCCCCCCCAAAAAGCCTCGTGTTTTCGTATGTTACCTTCTTTTATTTGGCAAAATTGATTTAAATATTTATGTTATAAGTATGTAATTATTTAAAAATAATATTATGCAATATCATGTGTGTGTGTATATATGTATATATATATATATATATATATATATATATATATATATATATACTGAAAAAATAATATACAATATGTTTCTGATTTGGTACAACAAACGGCGAGTATGTGGTAGTTCAGTGGTGGATCCAGGGGGGTGGGGTCCTTTTTATGCCATGCCCCCCCCCCGCATATCACCCGGAATGTCTCGTTCAGATTACGAATCCAGCAGTCGAAGTGCGTCTCTAAAACTCTTAATTTCTCGAAAATTTTGTTATGTAACATATGGCGATATGCATATTTATGAACTCGTCTCTTCACGCTTGTTGCGATGAGCTAAAAAAAATCAATAGGGTTCCATTTAAAAAAACGAAGTTGGGTCAATATCTCTGCAGTAAAAAATGCAATAGAATAATATTGTGCATGACCATATGTGCCCCGTGCATATAGTCGTTTTAGTGAAAACCGCATCTCAGTATCTGCAACGGTTCAGGAGAAAATTGAAGGGAACATCTTAGGTGGGCCACACGGTATATATATATATACACTGAAAAAATAATATACAATATGTTTCTGATTTAACAAAAATCTATGATGATCGTCTGGATTCGCCCCTGTGGTAGTTGCTTTCGTAGCGTTCTCTGCGAAAAGTGGTTCATGCTCCGCACGCCCGTGCGAGAGAGGCGGGCGCGTGATCGGCATGCGCGCCGGCGCGGCCGTGTCGCAGCACGTGCGCGTGACGAGCCCGAGCGTGCGTGCATGTGGTCCTCCGCCCTGTCCCGGTCCACACACCAACCAACTCGCTATTCGTTCCCAGCGTCGCGGCGGCGGCGGCGCCGGCGCCCCAGTATTCCGCAGACGCTGCGCCGGGGGCGTCATTGGGTACGAGGACGCCAATGACACCGACGCCGCCGTCGCCGTCGCTGCACTTGCGCCACCGCCGCCGCCTTGTAACACTTGCCGCTTTTCGCGCGAACCTCGCGCTGCAGATCATAAATTATGGATCGACCCACGTTATCTGGCCCAGTAGACGGGTGCCTCGTGGCTTGCACAGCCGTGCGGTTGGAGTCTCCTCTTGCACGGTGTGCTCTCGAGGACGGCCCTTGAGGACGGGGGGGGGGCGTTTACGTGGAATTTGTGGGCGACAAGGAGGCCAATGCATTGCGTTGTCAGTCCACAGGCTGAGTATTGAAATATGTAGAATACTCATATACCAATTTTGTAATTTATCTAAGGAATAATCAATTTTAATAAATTAGTCTGGTCTAGTAGGTACGTACTGTTGCAAACAAATATGTTGGGCGCTTTCTAAACGACTAATGTGGACATTAAATATTGCGTTACTTTCATAAAAAGTACACTATGTTGTGTGGGAGTGTTGTTGCATTTTAAAGTTGTATAGACATATCATTTAGAGAAATCTCCAATCGCATGACCACTTTTTATGCGGGGGGGGGGACGGATGTTTTGAGCAGCTGTGTCATACATTGTGTTGACACAGTTGTCAACAGTAGAAATACGGCTACTGGTATTTCTGTTAATTGATATACGCTTAGCAATATTATAAAGTTGACCCACGGTTGTGCCGTACCTGTAGGAAGCAGCACACCCTTCAGAGCTTGGCCGTTCTAAGTTGGGAGCCAATATGAAGCCATTTTTCACTTTCTAGTATATGCTTGACCAAGTGTGGAATGTTCGGACGGGTTCAACTACTGTGACATAAAATCGCAAGTCTATAGCTTGATCTATGGCATTATACTGCGGTATTCACTGATATTTTTCAATCTGATATAAATATTTTATGATTTATAAAATGTATTACTATGTAGTATTGTCTGGGCTCTGGGATACTAATTGCCCAATGAAATTTAATGTTATGTCTCGGTCTGGTATGTTTTCTTATGAATAAAATAATCCCAATAAATTAATTAGTGTGAAAACCTCGCTCTTTACTACAGGTGCGCAGGCATTGGACTAAGACGCGATCTGAGCTGGTACTTCATCGAACAGAAAGAAAGTCTTTTTAGTTCTTTATGTGGTAATTAATAATCAATAAATTAACCGTTTTAGCTGTAACAGGGTATTAATTTCATATATGTGCTCTTGTTTGTTGATTTGTAGATAATTGTACTATTTTTTGAGGGGAGGATAAACGCTTTATATCTCAATTAATTTTTATTTATGAAAACTGTATGTATTCCGCAAACAATTCGGCAAGTTGTAAATATTCTTTTAATTTTTAGGGATAATTGTTGAAATTTTTGTTTAATTTTCTGAAGGGAGTTGTGATACATACGAGGAAAATTGACGGTTTTGTATGTTTTGCAAGATTCCATAGACACAAAACGCAATAACTGTGTAATGTATATAGTAATTGGAAAAACAATTACTTCTCAGACGCATATCTCTCTGATTCAAGACGAAAAAATTAGAATTATTTTGATAATGCTACGAAGAATTCGAAAGGTACACATGGTACTTGCAACGCTCGTTACCATCGTCCATAACTCGAAAACTGTGCGTTCTGGTCCTCGGAGGTTTGTGTCTTGTAAAGGAGCCGTGTTGCATTTTGGTGATAGTAATATTCAAATGTGGTCCTTCTTGGGACCTTGTGTTATATTTTTGGAGATTTAATTCTTGAGAGTTTACTCCGTGGCACGGATGGTCAGAAACGTGTTGAATCTAGAATTCTATATAAAATTGGATAGACTATATGTATAAATAGACCATTTGATGATCAGTACAATTTAATCGCACGGTTCTATTAATAAGACTGTTCGACAATAATCGCTTAAAATTATTAGAATTTTTACACTCGCACAAATCAGCGTGTGCGTCACGACTTATGACAAGGCTAACAACATTCGACCTGCGAGGTTCCAAGGAAGAGGCCGATCACGAATAAATATTTGATTTACGTATTGCGTTATGGAATAGCATATTTTTTTTGTATTCGTGGTAAACAAAGAAGTGTTGTACAGATTATATACTACATATATTATACTGCAGTATTCGAGAAGACGATTTTCTAAAACATTTAATTTACTTCAGTGTTACACGAGGATATTTTTTTATTATGATAGAGAAGTGTGCGTGCTATTTTTGGAAAACAATTTTGTGAGTTTTTGTTCAGCAGAATTTTTGCTGTTAGAGGTCTCTTGCACAATCTTAGCTGAACTGTATTTTAGGTAATATTATTGCTCTTGATAGTGATAAGAATTTCGAGAAATGTCACTAATTTTTAAAAACATTTTAAATTAATTCTCATATGAATATGGTGATTTCGCAGCTCTTCCTCCGACTTATTTAACTTTCGTTTTTCATGAACATCACATTCAGCTTCATCCATTTGTTCATGACGTTGTTGAGAACAGTGTTCTTATTTTCTCCAACTAAGAAATATGAATGTTGGTGCATAAGTAATAAACATTGTTATTTTCGATCGTGAAAGATCTGCGTGAACTTAAATAGCATTAATCGATTCATTATTCCTTCAAATTCATTTATATGTTCGTATGACAATGTTACGTTTTGGATGTTCTTATGCTTTTCTGCTTGTTTCAGGTAAGTTGGAGATCGAACAAGTTTCTGTCTTGTCGAACATTGTGTGAAGTTGCCCGTTGGTAAGTCGATTTAACATCAGTGGCTTGGCATGTGTGTATGGCCTATTGTATGCGTGATCGCTGTCTGGAGGAGAGTTGTAGCAGCCGGCTGCTCTGAAATGTAGTTTTCAGTGGTTTCTCCGATCAATACCAGAGGAATGCCGGAGCAGTACCCTAGCAATCGAGCCAAGGGACCACGGAAAATATTTCCTTTCCATTCCTTGTCCCTATTCTACCGCTTACACATACACAAACTTGCAGCACACCACCACAGATGCCGGGGGATCGGTCGAGAGCTTAGAGCTTGTCCAGGCTGGGGCCGTGCCCCGCTGGTGGGAGATACCTGGTTGAGGGAAACACTGCTAGCCGACTGTAGGTCGGCGCCGTATCTCGCCAGCCAGCGGTGTAAGATCACCGCCACCCGCCAGGGGGAATGCACTACATTTTCGGGACTACATCAACCTTAGCTGTTGACGCGTCCGGAATTACTACGGTAGTAATAAATCATTGTGTGGGTGAATGCGAGGCATCTAAATTGAGATAAAACAGCACCCTAAGCTTTCCGTTACAAGTGCAGTTACTGAGTAACCTAGGAGTATTTTCATGACTCATTCAAATTAATGTAAGCTCTTCTCAGTGCATCCCGGTTATGTTTGTAATTGTTTTATTTTTAATGCACGTAAATTTTATTGTTCTTCCATCGAATGCTGACCCTTTAGTGATGCAATCATACCACTTCTCGAGGGCGAAAGTGCGCCTGGTTTGTGCTTCCTGGATTCCGTAATTAGAGTTGGAAAATAGTACGGTTCAAAAGTGGTATGTTGCGGATGGCAACAGCAGTTATTGTTTTTGTTATTGCTCTTACAAGAGTTGGCAGTGACCTTTGTGGAAGACGTCGCTGTCTTGAAGCTTTGACGTGTCACTTCGTGCTCATCACCGCACACCTGACCGAGCGATTCGTTGGTAATTGTGGGGCCCTGCGGAGTTAATGAAGGACGTAGTATAAATAGTAGTTGGGGCCGAATGACATCATCGGACGTACGCTTTGCTTCCCAGCGTTACTCACAGGCGCGTGACAGCGCGGTGGCCTTGCGCGGGTGTCACGCGGTGCCGGTGGCAGCGGTGCCAGTGGCGGTGGCAGCACCTGGCAGCGCACTGGCTTTATAGCAGTAACACGGACTTGCAGCGATTTATTGTTATTGGTTCTTGTACGATCGTGGGACGTGCAGGAACGACGGTGGTGTTTGCGGGCGTGTACTCAGGTGATTCAAAATTGCTTTTACGACCCCTGAGAGAGTCAGAAACCTTACGATACCATACGTGATGTTTTGTTCTAGCGAAATTGGAAGCTTATTCCCGACAGTGAAGGTAAATTACGCTCCCCATGGTGACAAAATTTTCGATAAACACCATGAGAGGCTGTGACGGAGGCAGTCTTCCATGTACCAAAGCGCTGACTGGAGGGAACGGAGAAAGAGGTTCGCTTAGCGCGGACTTCGCGACTCGCTGTTTCGTGATTGAGGCGCTCAGGATAATAACTGCAGATCCCAACCGACCTCGCATTTCCAGTTAGACGTATGACGGTAAATTCCTGCCATTTACGTATCATATGCTGAAATATCAAATGAATCGGGATATATCAAAACCCACACATTACACTATCAAAAATTTGTCCTGAGGGATAATGAATGTGAACAAAAAGAGAAAAAAAATAGTTTTTTCTCAAAACGAACATCGGTTGGGGTATGCCGTTTTTATTCTGAGCGCCTCAGTTCTATCCGCATTATCGAGCGCCTTGACATCGTAGTGCCACACGAAGGGCCTTAAAAACTAAAATTCTGAGGCCCAAAGCCTCAAACGCAACGTTCCTGACACCGTAATTTACAGGATGAGATCTTCTTGACCATTCTATTACATTTTTGCTGGGTCGACGCTCCTCGATTCTACCCCCACTTGTTGAGATCCTGTAGAATCTGCAACTGCATTTGAAATTACTAATTACTTGATATTCTATGCGATTGAATTACACGAGTGTACCTCTTTGCTCGATAATAAAGTTAAATAAGAATAGTTTGTATTGACCAAGACGTATTATAATGTTATCAATTACACGGTGACATATAAAACAAATGATCGGAGATAAGACTCTCGAAGAAAAATATATATATTACAGGCTTTATATGGAAATGGAAAAATGAGGAGGGTGGGTTATAGCATGGGAGAGTTCTCGCATGGGTACGCCAGTTACCACATAATGAACGAAACAGAATTATAATTAGCGGGTGAATGTCCATGACGATCTAATGTTGACGTGTAAGACAGTGTGGATGTCAGAGAGTGGGTTTGTCGTGGATATTACGATTTTTGTTGTTGTTGTTGTTGTTGTTGTTAATACTTCAGGTGTTACAAAGAGGAAACAAACGGTAAATACTAAACAAAAAGTCAAAGAAAAAGTTGAAATCGTAAACGTTTGAAGAAAAGCTCAGGTGATCTCTATACATTCATTAAATAGGTTCCGTTCAAGACATCCCAAATGAAATATGAATAATCTACACCTCGTGGCTACGAGGACGTTATTAACTTTTTAACGGTATAACTCGAATAAAAAATAAAAATAGTCACAGAAAACGTTAGACCAAATTACCTTATTAGCTCTATATTAAATAAAATTGCAAACAGATTTTGTATTTCATTGAAAAAATGCTTGTTGTGTGAATGGGCAGCATGTTAGAAATCATGACAAAACATCGGAAGAAACGTGTATAAGTACTGGCTTATTATTATGAAAATACTACAGAATATTTGCTTTGAAAATAAGTTAATATAATAACTTAATGCTATATTTCAGTATTTGCAACCTTCAGCAAATATCGCGTCCTCTGTTTTCTAGACCAATCGTCACTGTTGTGATAGGGTTCCCATCCACCTCAGTTCTCTTGTTTTGTCAAAGATGTTTCCGATTTGCTTCTATCATTACAGCTTATCCGCTTATTTGAACAATAATTACCATTTGTTGATTTATATCCATCTGCTGATAACATGCAGTTATATTGTACTGTTAGCCTTCGGCATCGTCACTACAACAGTCTCTATGATCACCAACTGACGAAATTAGCGCCTACACCTTTCATTGCTGCAAGACCTACTCATGGACGCTAGGTCAATCTCGTGGGAGAGGCTGCAGTCATTCTTCTTCATTTAGTGAGGGCGAGCAGTTCTCGGAAAGGAAATATTTCTCAGAAGTGGGCAGAAACATCGTTCTCTACTTCAATATGCGAAGCAACGGGCTATAAACGTGAATGTCTTCCATTACTGTCATTTCAGTTCTTTCGTGTGTAGACAATAAATTGCTTCGCCATCGAATAGCGCATTAAATCGTTTTGTGCAGCAACCGTGCGGACCGCAAAGTGTGGCCATGACTTCCGGGCTGGCCCCGCCCCTTTGTTCCAGTGGCAGCTGGGGCGAGCTCTGCCACACGCCCCAGGACATCCGTGGGGACTTGGCTCTCAGCCATATCCCGCCCCCCAGTGCTTCAGCGTACCCACGGCACCGCACCACGCTCCGTACCATACACCAAAAAGCACACTACACACCACACTACATGCCAGAACACGTACCACACTACATGCCACACCACGCACCTCACCACACGCCACACTAAGCATCACATCGCACACACCCTGCGTTCGTCAAAGATGAATTTACAGTAGTGAGTGCGTAAGCTTATTGATCCCTTATCGGTATGTCAGTTACTCGATAAGTCTAAAACTATCAAACTGGTTAAATGGATTAAATGAAATTTATATTCTCCTCTATTTCATATTTTTAAATTGATGAAAATTTTATGGGAAATTTCTCGTAATCACCTTCATAATATTGTTCATAATTCATCTCCTGACTTGAAATAGGCTTTCATATGATGACCGATATCGATACATACTTTCCATCGTTAATTGTGTTCTCAGTGGAAGGAAAGTATATTATTAACTGTTGCATTTTTAAAAACTATGCACGTGCACTGATTACGAAGTAATTGTGTATAATAATTGGGTCGTGGGTGTCTTTTTTTGACCTTGGCTACATTTCGTTTTGCTTTACATCCATATTCATGTGGTTACGTGCGTTGAAATATCTAACATGCATCTATTAGCTTAGTTTTCTGGTAACGGATTTCAGCTTATTTCCTCTAATTTCTAACGGTGGCTCAGTTCTTTGGTCATTTTCTTGTATTACGAAGTCTACACATTTCTATTACCAGTTCTCGAAGATAACGAGTGAACAAAAGCAACAAAATTACAGTGCATGGCGCCAGAAAGGCTAGTAACGTTTCTTGTTAATTGCTGTGAAGTGGCCGATGGTGATTGTGCCCATGTACCATACTTAGCTTTAATTGGTATTGTTTCGCATATTCCTGAAAGTTTTTATTAGAAAGAAGAAATGTCCGCATTGTTAAGAAAACTGAGCTTTTCTTGAGACTTTTGTTATTCACTCCTGAATGTCAAGCATTTTTCTGCTTTATATCCATATTCGTGTGTTCACGTGCGTTTAAATTTCTAAAGTGCACACACGAGTATTTGGGTTGTATCTGCATTGCCAGTTAATTACATATGTTTACTCTCAACGTTCCCAGCACTCTACCGCACATTGAATGTAATGTTAATAATCGTAGCGTAATCGTTGAGTGTAATGTTAAGAATCCATAATCCAGGTTGCGAGCGTAACCTAGAACCGTTGCCTTTACCGTGAATTCCGATGTTACCGATTCCATCTTTTCGTGGATTCTGTAGCGGAAACATTATCTTTGTAACTGCATGTGCAGTTTTTGCATCTCCGACATTCTATGCCTTGTAGTACAAAATAATTAAAAATTAATAATTTCCTATAAAACCGTTAAAATACTCAAATAATTGTATTAATAAATAAACGTTTTAATTGGAGGCGGCATTGAGGTCTTAGGCCCTTTGCATCTGCGTCTTAATCCCCTGTATCTTTGATAGCCGAATTCCATCTGTCGTCGGCCCAGTGGCCTCCTGTACCTGCCCTCCTCGTCGGCATTCGCCCGCCCCCTCTCGCGCCGTCACGTAGCTTCCGCCGGCCGCCTTCTGCGCTCTGGAAGTGGTAGCGCAGGTCGCCCGCCTGGAGCGCGCCTTGCGTTATGCATGGCGGCGGCTGGGGGACGACGCGACGGCGGCGGCAGCGATGGACGGGCCGACGGCGGACGCATGGACGACACTTCCAGCGCGGACCATCCACCGCCTGCGTCCCTCTATTTCAGTAGACTGAGGCGTCTGTGTAATGCGCAGGGGATTCACACGTATCTCAGTCTTAGTGGTGTCGTACGATCGGTGGCCTTGAAGGGTAGTTGGTGCATTTACAACACAACAGACGTAGTTGGGACCTCGGACCTACATACAAAAGCTCTGGTGTAGAGTTGCAAACGCGTCCGATTACTCGGTTTATCGCAAATATTGATAGTGCCAAGGTAAGCGCAGGAAGGAGACAGGTAAGTGTTCGTGTTACTCACTCAGACTGTTCCCCAGTGTTCTCAGCTTCGTGATTGATTGATTGATTGTCGTTTCCAGTCACATCAACCGCTATGGTCATTAGTTCAGTTAGTGTAGTGAGTGTTTTTATCCTGAGAGGTGGCGGTCGGCTTGCAGGGAATTTCTTCTCTAGGTATGTCCGCCAGCGGGGCTGCACCTTAGTTGGGACAAGCTGTAAACTCCCGACTGGTCTCCCGGCCCCTGGTAATGTGGTGTACATGTATGTGGTGGAAAAGGGAGATGATAGGACAAGGAGAGCAAATGGAAACTCCTGTACGCTCCACGGCCCGTTTTGTTAGTCTACTCCTCCGGCATTCGTCTTCTGCTGGTAGTAGTATTGATTGGAGAAACCCGGAAAACCGATCAGAGCAGTCAGTCGCTAAAGTTGTCGTCCAAACAGCGGCTGAATTCGACCTTCCTATAAAACTAGTGTCGTAATCGCACCACCCAGCGTCGGGAAACAAACCCAAGGATCTGCCGGGGAGAGTCGCTGCAGTGACTCCGGCAATACTGGCTCTTGAGTTACACTCAGCCGGTCTGTCAGGTTCGTCGTCGCAGGACCTTCCTCACACAGGAAATTGAGGAGCGACTTGTCCCATACGCGTGAGCGATGACTCACCAGCCTGGAAACCGTGCAAGCTTCTTGCTGAAAAAGCAGCGCCACGCGGGTTAATGGGTTGATGTTATTAAAGAGCTTTGATTTCAGGTGCATCCAGTTGCCAGCCTAAAAGGCGTGTCTTTACGCTCGTGTCAAGAGGGTTGGAAATGTCGCGAAAGCTAGCTGTCTACACCTAGGGTCTAAAAAAACAGCAGTTCTATCACAATAAAGTAGGCTGCTGGCACAATAGACAACTTTCGTTGGATATTTTCCCGTATGCTCTTTTGGAATGCATATCCAATCAGTTGGGAAGCATTTTAGTCGTGACGTAGAAAATGTAGGACATGGTACAACACATGGCTCATTGACAATAAATCATTTCAGTATAATTAAAACCGCCGACATTGAGTCTCCTGTTTCTTCTTCGTTCTCCTTTACTTATCACCAACAACCTCTTCTTCATCCAACGTTCTTCCACTCGTTTCTACCCTCTTTAACTTCACCCTTATCCACCATATTCCATTCTCCTCCAATCTGAAACGCCATTCATCACCCTCTAAAACCTGCCTCTTTCCATAACCATCATATCATCACTTTTCACTCTCACAACTGTCGTCTTATGCTATTCATCACTACCTTACGTCTAACGTTCATTCTTGTTTACCCCTTCAAGCATCTTGCCGCATTTTTCAAACACCACCACCCACAACCCTCCTCCACAGTCCATCATCAACCTCCATCTCACGCCCCGTCTTCCAGAACACTCCGCCGCCCTTGGTGACTTACACCATCCACCTCACCCCCACCTTCCATCGCTTCAACGCCCTCCACTGTCCCTATTCTTTGTTCGGCATTTTGTACTCTCTGTCCGTCCCGTCCCCTCCCCTCCCCTCTCCAACGACGCGGTCATGGTCGCGGTCGATCGCCATGAGGCCACTGTAAAATATGCACGGCGTGTCCGCCTGTCAGACTTGGCCCCTCCCGGCCCCCGCGCTGCGCGACACCCCACCCCCACCCCCACTCCAGCGGACGAAGCGCCACGCCCCCGCCATGCTTCTTTCATGGGCAGCCGCGTCAGCACGTGCCGTGCTCCCAGCTCTCTGCTCTGTACTGTCGAGAAGTAGGAATAATGTATGTCGTCCGACGGATTAAGAAAGAGAATATTTTACGAGTTTTCGGAGGCGCGTTTTTCTCTCTACGCCTTCGGCGGCGACTAAACAGAAACGTAATCACTGACGCCATGGTTCACTGGGTTACCCACTTCAGTGACTGTCCACGAATCAATGAAACGAGAAAAAAATCTAGAATAATAGAAATAACAAACTATGAGCAATATATCTATAGTAACTATTTAGCAATATATCAATATCTAGCAATATATCTGTAGTTGAGTAATATATGTATAGTGCATGAAGAGAGATTGATCATGACGAAACTTCGTGGGAATACTGTTATTCTTGGTTTATTTTCCACAACGTGGCTGCGTCATTTGATTCGCCCCCCTCCCCCCTCGACTTCTCAACGACGCAATGCTGCGGCGTTCCCCGGCGAATAAGCTTGGTGACTGGCGAATGTCTCAGTCGTCCTCGACTACCTTCTCCGCGCCTGAGTGGCAACATGCGAGGTCTTACGCTCTCCCCTTCCAACTTGCGCGCAAAGGAGCTGCGTTCTCATGAATGTAGTGGACCCGGCGCGTCCGTGTGTGTTGTACGACGCCGCGGTAGCCGCCAGCCAGAACTCGCCCGTCCATCCAATCTGCCCGCCCACCAGAACGCGCCCGCTCGCCCAACGCCCGCCCGCTCGCCCAACGCCCGCCCGCTCGCCCAACGCCCGCCCGCTCGCCCAACGCCCGCCCGCTGGCCCAACGCCCGCCCGCTGGCCCAACGCCCGCCCGCTCGCCAACGCCCGCCCGCTGGCCCAACGCCCGCCCGCTCGCCCAACGCCCGCCCGCCCGCTCGCCCAACGCCCGCCCGCCCGCTCGCCCAACGCCCGCCCGCCCGCTCGCCCAACGCCCGCCCGCCCGCTCGCCCAACGCCCGCCCGCCCGCTCGCCCAACGCCCGCCCGCCCGCTCGCCCAAACGCCCGCCCGCCCGCTCGCCCAACGCCCGCCCGCCCGCTCGCCCAACGCCCGCCCGCCCGCTCGCCCAACGCCCGCCCGCCCGCTCGCCCAACGCCCGCCCGCCCGCTCGCCCAACGCCCGCCCGCCCCTGCCATACGCCGGCAATGTGCACGAGAGGCGAACGCTGTAACGCGCAGAGGAAAGGAGAGTTGCGAAAGTGGGACCGGAGTTGGCTCGCCATATCCAGCAAGCGGCGACACGCGTGCGCCGTGTTCTTGAAGCCTCGTTCCCACGCGCGTACGAACACCGCGCCATATTCATGTCTCATGATGCAGCGCTGCAGTTCTGCACGACGTGCACTGCGAGAGAGTGTTTTTGTTTTGTTCCTGTTTGCTACGACTGTACCTTCGTAAATAGCCAGTATCGTGGTGAGGAAAATTCAAAGAATGGGCTCTGAATAGTTTTCGAATTTTCGAGAATTTGATTGATATATACTTCGATTTTTTTAAAGGTCACGCTCGTAAAAGGAAGAGGGAAGGTACATGCTAATAGGGAGATGCCTCTCCTTATTTGTGCAGTGACCTTGACAGGTCGCTTTAAAAAATCGAAGTGTAGTAGATGTTTTTTGTTGTGGATTAATTGATTTTGTTAATGTATTTTGCGAAGAGTATTGTTCTGCACTGCAGTGAGAGAACAATTATAAAATAGGAAACGACAGGTTTAATTTGATTTCCTTTCATTTTCGTAAAAAAATTAAAAACTTCGAACTTCGAAGTTCGGGGGTCAAATATAATTTGTACACCTTTTCTTCAGCTCCAGAGTTTCTTCCTCACCTACACATTTCTTCCTTTTACTTACATAGTTAAATGAGTGCCAACAAAACGTGGTTCCCCTGTCCATTGAGCATTTTCTCAGTGGGCAGGGAAACAGAATGAAAAATCTGATCAAGATAAGGGATGAAGAAGACCTAGAAGCTTCGTTACATTACTTGCTGAAAGCCTATCTACATTAAATTAGCCATTAATATTGTTTAAACAAATATTTTCTTTTTTGATGGTCAGTGCAGTCTCTAATTGGTTAAAACAATTATGCAGCAGAAATTATTTTACTTGGCACGTAAACATGCGTATCGATTTTAATTGTGTGCTATCATCAGGCAATGTGTTATAGAGTAAGTATATGTTTTATATGTGGATTTCTTTTAGTGAGCTGTTGATATTGACACCTACGGAATATGATGTCTGTGATAAGTGTTGTAATTATAAATATTTGTAATACATGAAAATACGTACGTCTCCGCCTTTTAGTAAGTTAGTTTGGTCTAAGGTTACAGACTTGTAAAGTACTGGGTAAGGCAATGGTCAGCTTCCAAGCACAATGAAAAGATATTTGCGGGAATCGCTTAGATGGCATTTGTTCATTATCGTACAATTTCTGTCGCGTTTTAAAATTCTCGTTAGGATGTAATTTCCAAGAATATTATGCCACATCTCAGGCGAGAATGTAGTAACTACATTCGCTGAATACAGCCAAAGAGCTGCATGAAGGCTGTCTGAATTTGAAAGAACTCTGAAGAACTTAATTTAGTGTAAATTAATTTATACGTATATTCCATTTGGGGTTTGACTGAATTGAGAGAAATTGTGTTAACATCAGCCAATTGCATTTTGTTCATTTTCAATGGCGCTTGTGATTACCTGTTTGAAATTCAAAATTACAATGAATAACTTTTTCCTTTGTTTACTGTTAATTTGCTTCAAAATCAATTTGAAACGTTTGAAATTGTACTACCTATTGTTCCTTTTATTTCTGGCGTACTTTCGTTTAATTATTACGTTTTTATTGATTTCATGATTTCGTTTAATTAGTCCACGTACTAAGTATAGTATTTCATTATCGCATTTCATTTCATAATATTCATTCATTTTAATTATGGTACTTCTGTATCTAAATTTTCGTTAAGATAACCAAAATGTTCTTAATAATACTGTGGATATATAGTCATGAATTTTAAATCGGAAATTCCTTCGAGGCATGACCTTTGCGTTTCAAAAATAAACAGGGAATTTTCAGGGATATATTATTCTTTGACCACGCCTGAGTGGGCGTCACTAAGCAGGAAATGTGGAGTGTTCTACCTGCTCTTCCTCTTATCCTTCGACGATGAAGGAATGGAAATGAAGGCGGAATTTTTAGGTTTTCCTAAGCACTCTTTTAGACATGACTATATTGAATAACCTTGATTAGAGAAATGTTTCAACATTTTGGTCGAAGAAATTTGTGAGCCATATTTCTGACGTATTTTTTGTGTATAACGGTAAAGAAAGATGACGTGTAAACAAAAAAATGTTATGTTGGCGTTACGTAAACTAATATTTTTGGAGCTATCTGAAACATGTACCTGTACATTCTCCATTTACTTGCATTAGTAACTAGTTGTTTTTTTTGGGGGAACGGGATAAGTTCTTAAAACTTATTACTCACGCCTCCATTTCTCAAAAGTATTTTGTTAAAGTAGGTGAAGTATTTTGGTTTTTATACAGATGTTTGCATTTGTTTGTCACTTTGATTTATTTTTCATTAAGGCATTTTGATGCTACTGTCAGTAATGTTTTGTTTAGTACACGAGGAAGAAGAGAAAGGTTATAATTCGTCTGGCGCTTTCATCTCAGCCTCCACTGTTGACACTTCACCGTTTGCTAAATGTCGCTTTGGACAGTGACTTCACATGTGTTGCACTATCACGACTTCGCTAAGAGCTCAAAGAAGAAACACATTTTGTGAAATAACGGCGTTAAATGTGATGCTGAAATGGCTTTGAGAGCCGCGAAACTGTCATAGATGCAAACGAATTTTTATGTCATTTATAGTTGGGAATATTTAGTTAAATATTTGCACTTTTCTGTTGAATTTTGTCAGGAGAAATAATTTCTCCCTGGGAAACGAAGTTGTAAGGGACGCTTTTTCTACCATAGTGCACGCAATTTTCATTAGTGCACTAATTCCGGGAATTTATTAATTAATTACTCGTATAAACCCTTGTGGGTTTGTGGGTTCAAAGTAATATTTCTTTTGAACAAAATATATTATTTGAAAACGTCAGCTTCGTTTCTGACTAATGTGTATAACTAATCTGTCTGAATCACTGACGTCTAAAAAATTTATATGGCAAACGCAAATTTTCACGACCAGCGTCAATATTGATTTAACTTATCGAGGTGTTAGGCCATGCTCCTGTCAAATTACTTCTTACAAACGTTTCGTTCGCACATGCATTATACTTCGTCAGTAACGTTGCAACAACTGTCGACGAACCCTTATTATTAACGAACGTCTATTCAGTCACCTTACTCTCTCCGCTCTGTAGGGGTTCAACGTGAGAGATGCTTGCTGTCGCTGACACTTTGCCTTCTGCTGACACACCTCGCCAGGCCGCTGTCGTTCCCAGAGAGTAGGTCGGGGCCCTAACTTGCAAAGGGCGAGTTGATGTTCGTGCTATGCGATCCGAACGGACTCTGCAGGAAAGTTGCTGTATGGAACTTTAAAGGGCATGGTCTCTCTCCGGTTGTGTTGATGAGATGGCGTATTTTCTCGTCTTGAGCGGTGATTCTGTGGGAAAGTTATTGAAAAAGAACCACTTACGATATAAATGAAGGGCTCAGTAGAACCAGAACTATCCCATATTTTTTTTGTGAAATTGAGTTATCATTACGCAAAACATCAAATATTATTCTTTTAGTGTAATATGCTATTTAAATCCAGTATGGACTAATATGCAAGTGTACTGTGTTTAAAAGTTGAAAAACTGTACTGACTTACGTAAGGGAAGTTCAGGTAAATCCTAAGTATCTCATTATCTCTCTATCCTATTAACTATAACAATGTGGGATAGCCCCTTGTTCTACTGAGCCCACTAAATGTAAGCGCAATGGTTTGTATATAGTGGTTGTCTAACACCTCGTTAATATTAGCATTATCAACGCTGCAAATATGATTTCATTACTTCGGTATGTTCTAATTTTCTAAAATCTTATGTGACTACATTAGGGTTGTTTTTTGGGCTAGCAATTTTTTCAAAGTTCTCCTCTTCTTCATATTTTTAAATATGTAAAAAAATAGGGATACAAATGTTGAAACTAACAA
Organism: Acheta domesticus; assembly: GCA_031308135.1. Taxonomy (NCBI): domain Eukaryota; kingdom Metazoa; phylum Arthropoda; class Insecta; order Orthoptera; family Gryllidae; genus Acheta; species Acheta domesticus. The sequence goes on along the minus strand of JAHLJT010009355.1, from coordinate 138,510,897 downwards.
GCTTTCTACAAATTCACTACGGGAATGATTCGGTTTGGACAACGGGTATCTGGAAATTTGAAGGGAAGGAGGACAATGCCATTTAACCCCCCACGAGCAGCTCACGTGATGCGAATAACTCCAATATGGATGTCTATCCGCAGGAGGAGGGAAGGGTAGTGTGTGTGTGTGTGTGCTGTGTGTGTGTGGGTGTGTGTGTGTGTGTGTGTGTGTGTGTGTGTGTGTGTGTGTGAGCGACCTTAATTTCCGATTTTCCAACTCTGGATGCCCTCTTTCAGATCATTTTTGCGATACTGTACTCATCGATTTAAAGCAACGGGAGAAACGAAAATCCACTATTAACGGCTGGGGATGATGAATGAAAGCCGACAAACTATAGCAACATTGGCAGGAGCATCGTAGGATTGATTTATTTATGTATTTTATTTATTTAACGTTAATAAAGTTGGTAATCTGTGTGTGACGCACTGTGAAAGAAGTGTATTATGTGATAGAATCTCTACCCTAAACCAAAAGGCAAGTTAAATTATGAATTTGTAAGGTGGAAACAAGCGTTATTGTAATATGGAAGATAAGAAATAGAAAATTGATAAACTATTTGCTCCAGTGTAATAAAAACTATCTGCAAAGGCAAATTAGCTACAGATTTTGTCTATTATCCTCCATCGTGCCCTTCGAGAAAGAATCGACTTACTGTCACAAGAACATGTAGAATGTTAATGTGAAGAACTATATTCCTCAGTGAACTCGGGCACAAATAGTGAAGTCACATTTTATATTCCGAAGCCAAACACGAGGCATTTCAGCAGTCGATCAAAAAATCACGGACTCAGGACGAAAAATCTGATCGGATATGGAAAGAGGGAAGAAAAAAAAGGAAAAATGAGGTGGTAGTGTTAATTTACAGATTATTAAATGAAGTAAATTGCATTGATACGAGTATGGGTACATACATTTATGGTTTGATTAAGGTAATAGAAATTGGTGTGTGGGGAGTTGGATAATTTGGCAGGTTCACTTTTCTGCGTTTTTTTAGAGACTGCTCGCCCCCCTTCCCTCATGATGTATTGGACAGCTAAAATATTTTTGGTTGGTTGGGTGAATTTTGTTGTCCTTGAAAACATGAACGGGATGGATTTGGATCGTGGCATTTCGAGATCCGTAAGGTGGTTGGTCCGAGTGTTGTGTTATAGAAAAGAAAGTTATGATGTTGAGTTGGGCTTTGGAAGATTTGGCTGGTTCACATTTAGTACGTTTAGGGGAGCCTTAAACATACCAGAAGTGCGCGCGAGGGCGGTTGCCGGAGCTGTGGGCGGCGTTGGCGAAGCGGCGTGTCCCGCCCATCCGTGGAGTCCCTAGATACAGTGAGTAGCGAATTCCATTATATTCGAGCGACCCCGCCATTTTATGTCCAGCTGTCAGTAAATTTGGAACTGCTGTAGTATATCGTATGTGGAGAATCCACGAATCTATCCCAAACCAACGTTAATATTCTTGAAAATCTTCAAGATGTCACCTGATGTTATAATTTCCCATCAGTTCCCTGATTGGTGCCTGATGGGGTTGTCGGGTGAGTGGACATGAAATGGCGGCGGTTGCGCTACTCTCTGTATCTAGGGACTCTAGTTGCACCTGGGGGTTGCACCTGGCTAGAGAGTAGCGCATTCAATTGTTCCACCGATCCCGTCATTCATTTTATGTCCAATTGTCAGGAGAAATGGAACTGTGAGATATTCTGTGTGTTGAGAACCATGAATCTATACCAAATCAATATTAATAAACTTAAACATCTGCATAACGTCACCAATTGTTATAATTTTTCTTTAGCTCCTGATTGCTATCTTGTGGGGTTATCGGCTGAGAGGATATTAAATGGATTCGATGGGAGGGGAAGTAAAGCCGGCTGTCCCATGTTAGTAGATTTACTTGCATGCAAAAGATCCTCAAGCCTAAATGACGCCTCTGAACTAAATTCAAATCGCCTTTTTCGTCGCCCGAGCTAATACCTTCTTTCTCCGCTAGGTGGTGAAAGGAGCGTAGTGAAATTTGCGCGGTCAGACGGAAGAGCGGGCCTGATGGCCCGAGTCTCGCCACGTAAAATAAGGTATTAACCTAACCTAACCTAAATGGCGGCGGTTGCACTACTCTCTGTATCTCGGGACTCTAGTTCCACCCACCAGGCAGCGCTCCAGCGGTGGCGAAAGGGAGCGCCGTGGGCGGCGCCAATCCGCTTACATCAAGTGTCTCTCTCCGCTCGGCTCCCTCAAGCTCTTGAGGCCTCTGCTGCCCCCGGGAGCGAGTATCGACGGACGCTGCGTTAGCAATCCTGCATCCAGTATTTGCGAATGGTTTTGGGAGGGGATGAGATGAAACAGTCGTGCTGGTGCATCGAGAGGATCATTTTCATCGAGATGAGTTCACAATCAGAAAAGGGACATCCAATCGTAAAAATTTAAAAACAAAAATCGTGGTCATGACAAAGATTGGATGATCTTGCGTTCTATGGATTCGGCTACTGATGTTTGGGCAGTCATATTGCTGCCTTCGACAGTGCTGAATGTGTTCCTATAGCAACGTCGTGGTAAATTCTGCTGAGTCCGTCGCCTAGGCAATTCCCATCCTGTCAAGATCTCATTTCTCTTGTTAGAATATTGACGTTTTGTGGGAGTGCTTCCTACTGAAGTTGGGGGAGGGGTTATTGTTAGATCCAGTTTTGCTCGTCGCTTTTTGGAATGTGGGTGGGCGTGTGAGTTTATGGCCTGATAAGTAATACCCAATTATGCAGCATACGACTGGAAATACATTTTTATCTACTTTATGATTTTAGACATTCGGTCTTTCTCCGTACTGAATAGCAGCACAAAATCGCGATTTCTTAGAGTGCTTTCCCGCGTTCCTATTCCGAGGTGACGGTAACTCAAACCTGGTCCATTGGCGGATCGTGGCTCCTCCATGGTCTTTATTTTTTATTTATTTTGCAAAAACATAGCATTCTTTGCCTAGCCATGCGCGGGGATAGAGTAGGAAGTGGTCTCCTGCGTGGAGCGCTGGCAACGGAGGCCGGCGACCTCATGGCATGTCGCGCGTGCGCCGTCACTTGACACATTGCTCCAAATGTTAGCTATTCGCGCGACGCGACTCGACGCGATGCGATATGATGCCACTATGTCGGTGAAAACACTCTGCCGCCGCTGCCTCGGTAGCGGAAAGCCCTCGACCAACGGAGAGGTGATCTCAAACGACGACGTTGACGTAAAGCATGGTTCTGGCATGCGAAGCGTCCGTTTTGGAATGCAGTGGAGGGAAAAAAAACACACAAAGTTCCAGTGGATGAAAATCTTATGAGATATAAATTAATTGATCTCAACAGTACAATGTTCCTAAAATATCGTGAGAGGACACATTTTGTTAACTTTGCTAAGTTTGTTTTTAATTTTTTCTTTCGAAAAGTTGCTATGTAATATGCTGTGTTAGGACCATCCCCTGTAGAAATCCGCGAATTTCTGGTCCGAGTGCGGTTACGAGAATTATAAAAGTTCATGTGCTTCTGTGCAGTCGGATTTCAGTTGCGTGAATTACCTTTTCATTCTTGAGTTACATCGCGAGATATTTTGAAATTGAATTTTTAATCTGGAGGTGGATCGGGAGGAACTGGGAATCTCAGAACGGTAGATTTACGAATTCATCGAATAAGGTTCTGAGAAACCAAAAAAAAAAAAAAAATTCTGTAATATTCACTTCATAGTATTACTTTTTACTGTATGTGAAATTTTTAATTACATAATTTATTGGTTCATAATTTATTGATGCTGCTTCAGATCAGGTGGGCATCAGATCTCGCGTTTTAGCAGAAACGTAAAAGTGAGAAACACTGCCAACTCCTGGATATAACATGCGCTACTCTTACAGGACTAATCTCGGTAGTTGACGTCCCCGGAATCAATACTCGCTCACCCATTCACTCCTACCCACCCTCCCTCCCACCCACTCCCTCCCTCACCCACCTACCCCCACGTCTCCTCACTTACACATTCACACACACATTCACGTTCTCACTCATTCATGAAACAACTACTGTATTATTACGGGCGTAAGGCTAGAACTTTTCGGGCAACCGCAATGTGGTCCTCTGAACCTACCACTTCCCAGATTACTTTCCCATGAATCCCCCCTCCTCGCAGATGGATCGTGCGTTCGCGTGCGCTGCCCCGACGCGTTGGTGGCGGTGGTCAGCCTCGTGCGCTGCGGTGCGGTAAACCGCACTGCAGTCAGCCTGTTCGCCGGCGCCCAGCCGCTGCTGTTGGCTCATCTGTTCGGTGTGGAAGTTGCGAGTACACACAAGCGCAGTGCGTTGGATTCCATTGGTTTGCACAGTACTCGCCTCTTGCGTGGCCGGTTATTGGTTTGGAGCTCTGCGATCAACATGCGTATGGCATAGTACAAGAAGAAAATAACGACTGTAAATCCAAGTAAACCATTTGATTTTTATAGTCTTATTCCAACGGGATCAGCTTGATCCATTTTAATATGTTTTAGTATTCGATAAAGTACAAGAATGAATGGTAGAATGTATCATAATATAGCAACTTAGAACGCCAACCATCATAATATACTCTAGTAACTTACAACCATTAGAACATGTTTGATGGGCCAATGTTTTTGATTGTGATAACTATATTTTGTAGAGAAGTATTGGTTCTCCATTTTCTAAAACAAAACAGTGTATGAAATACATTACTAATGAATTTTTCAAAACAATCGACAATCACATGTTCAGACCCATTCACTTCGCGAGGAGTGATTATTTGGAATTCAAACGTCACCTGACTACTGAGCTTGCCTTCCGTGTCGTGTCATTGACCACTTGTCATGTATATTCAATCCTTTTTTATACACAGAAACTGTGAATCATGTGTGTGCTTTCGTGTCACTTTTTCCTAGTCGTCGAAGTACTTAGCATAGTGGAAACATTCCCTCTGCTGCTGCTACAAGAAATGTTTAGCGGCCCCTGTGTATGCTTCGTAGAGTAACTTCCGCAATGCGTGTGACTGCCGCTAGATTTCAAGGCCTGAGACTGAAAAGGATGTTTTAAAACGTTACAACTTAAACGCAATTTTCGGTATTAATTAAACTCAAATAAAATAATTATTTAATGTAATAATTATCACTTCCGGTGATCACATGTTTATCTCACCTAAGTTTATTATTTCTTTATAAACAATAAAATATTATATAAGTATCAAAATAACAAATCTTTCAACAGACATAGTACAAGTATGCATTTAGTTTCACAGTACATGTTTAATAATAATAATAATAATAATAATAATAATAATCGTAAGTAAAAATTTTAGTACAAACATGAATTAGAATGATTTGTAAACCAAATGCTTTGTTCTATGTATGTTGAAAGATTTATTATTTTGATACTTTTAAATATTTTAAAAGTTAGTAATTAGTTAAGTTAGTTAAAATATTAATGGTGAGTAGACTTTCGAAAATTAACGGAGTGTTCAGAAGCAGACGTCGTTAATCTTGAAGGACTCATGCTCTTGCAAATCTTGGCCACTTAGCAGCGCCGGTCTCTTAAAAATCTTAAAAAGTGAAGTCGCACCAAGCCAATCCTAGTGGCGCATGCCAGATATTGAAGGCGACGTTGTATCGTGAGCAGGAGCACTATAACGGGAAGTTCAGCGAATGAGGGTTAATCGATGTAAGGAACGCGATGCCGCGTGCAGGTCCTAGAAAGATACAGGATTATGAATCCTAAATCTTTTATCTTACCCGATCGCCGATGTAGGCTGTTTACTGAAGCGTCAGGAGTCGGTTAATTGGCTCTATATTAGTTATAATAATACAATATACAGAGATTGTATAATACACTAACGCTAATGCACTTGTGAATAATTAGTTAACTTGCTCATAACAGTCTGTATGAACCACTTATAAAATAAAATACTATTAAAAACATTTCTGCAGTCCCTGCTTCGGAGGAGTTCCCAATAATTAATGTGGACGCAAGTCGTGCTTCCTCATTATCTTCATTTGTATAATTATTGAAAGGAGTTTCTTTCATTTGCGCGAAACGTTTCTCATTTTAATTATGTCGGCGTTTCTCAACACTTTTAGCACAACGGCCCCCTTCTCTTGATCTTAAGGAGGAGACCCACACTGTATTGGCAGCTGTGTGAGAAACGCGGTCCATCATTGGTGCTGACGTAATAATAGTGGGATTTCACAGTGTTTATAACCTGCTGTATACATTTGTTGCCTGTACTAAATTGAGGAAAACTGGGCTGGAATTAATAGTTGTTCTGTGATTGTTAGTATTTATGGCAGGAAAACATAGCTTAAGTTAAAGTTTGAGGTTGTTATGTGCATTTAAATGCCTCGCGGCAGAAGTCACTGAAAGTTCCGTGTGCTTCTATTAATCTAGTTTAAAAATGGAGAAGTGTCTAAAAAGCATAATTAGAATAATTGCATCTTCTTCCCAAGAAGTTGAACAAAGGCAAAAAACGAAAACAGGAATTATAATGATTCCTGTTTAAAGCTCGGGTTTACACTATGTAGAAACCAGCCGGACTGTTATGTATTGTGAATTGTCTGCCGAAAGTATGAAGCCTTCTAAAATGATTTGTCATCCAGTAACTACACATCCATCTTCAAAAAAATTAACCTTTTGTTTTTTTCTGCGCAAAGTCTCTGTTCTGCAGAATCAAGAGATAAGCATTCCACACGTGAGCAACTCTAGGGATAAGGCCCTTTATGCATCATATCAAGTTGCTTAAGACTATCCCATATAGTTTTAAGAGGAGTTCTAAATCCTTTCTATGAGCGAGCTGTGGAAAAGGCTGATTTCAAAGTTCACAACTTCACGGCCAGCTGATTGAGTTATCTGGTGACAAATGTTAATTACAATTCAGAAGACAAGAATTGGACAAGATCAGCAACTTCAAGAGTTCTTATACCCTTCGCCACTTCATACCTCTGAGATCGAGATTTTCTGCAATGGTGAACATTAAAACGTCAATAAATTGATTCTCTCGTGAAAACTATCTGATTTTGTGTGTTGCAAGATTTGAACCGGACATTACAATACTAGTTCAGACAAAAGTGTCATGTGTCAAAGTCGCAGCACAAAACAAACGACAAAGTTTCTTACATATTTCACGCGCATTTATTATGTGTGATTCAACAGATAGGAACCAGACAATACGAAATTACGTAGTTGAAACAAAATAATGTCAACGGATTATTAAATTCTTCAATAACCCATAGTCAACCTACGTACACGTTTCCCTTTCCTACGTACACGTTTCTGTTGATTCCCCGAAACATTTTATTACCAACTTTTAAACATCTTGCCAGTATTTTACAAGGGATTGAAATTTGTGCGCGTCTTGTTAGGTAATGCGGCGGAGGGTTGGGCGGCGGTGGAGAAAGCGGCGCGCGTGGGCGGGGCGACGCCGCCTGAGACGGTGACGGAGCGTTATCGCGAGTTAGCGCGCGGTTTTCGCGCGTCGACGCTCGGATAAACCGCGCGCGAAAGGCGCTCCGCGTCCCGACGACGCTCGGGGACCGGGTTCCACGCCGTTGTGCCGCTGCTGGCGCATCTTCACGGCGCGCGAAGGAGCGGATGCAGTGGCGTAACTACGGTATGGCAGACATGGCACGTCATGGGCGCCACTCACAAGGGGCGCTATTTACAGTATACCCGTTAAAACAAATAACAACACCCCTAATTTGAGGTATCCTGACAGGGGCGCAAATTCTATGCTTGCCATGGGCGCTTGAATACCTAGTTACGCCTCTGAGCGGATGTTTAACCCCAGAACTGCTCATTGGGGTCCACGGGCCCCTACAACATTGCAAATTCATACAGAGTGGAAATTTCTGACGACAGCCGCATTTCGCTTTAGCTGCATTACGCTTTACATAAATTTGAATTATACCGTGAACTTGCCCTCATACTATACTATACTTTGTACTACTATACTATACTTCGTTTTTTCTTTCTTGGTGCGTGGGGGTGTGTCATCAAAGTGGAATATGATTGCGACTGTATCGAACAGTGTTCTGGCGATCATGCGACTCCTAGCGGCACAACCGAGAACGACGCGAAATACCGTGAGATAGTCAATTTTGATGACACCCCCCCCCACGCGCCAAGAAAGAAGAACCGAAGTATACTTAGTCTCTGTTGGTGCCAATACTTCGTCGGGATGGAAGCTAATTCGTCAGTGGTGAAACTAGGTCAACTAAAACCTAGTGTGTAGTTTCTGATAGTTCTCCATAAAAATAATGAAATGGAAATAGTTTGCTTCCCATAATGCTTATCCGATGAGGCAATGAGAATTCATAACATTTTCGTTTCCTCTACAAGGTTGTTGAATGTGACTTCGAAGTGTATTTGTAATCTTCCTTTTTAAATCTGAAGAAAGAATCTACGTTACAAAATGCGATCAATTTTACTTTTTAAATTCCATTTTTGTGTTTTTTACTTGTTTCCATGCATCCTTAAATGAAAATAAAATAACATACCTGTGAATTATACACATTTTGTTTCTGAATCTTTTGTACAATGAAAATCTTTGGGGTCCATGAGACTCCGCCGTGCAGTTCATGTAAAAAAATAAGTGGGCAGTTACAGGATTGTGACCATAGGGTTGTTTTGTATTTATCGAGTTTGCAAGTAGAATCTCGCTTGTGTAATGACATAATTTTATACAGGTGTTTTGCAGTTACGTAGTGTGTGGAAGAATTCTGATGGGGGTGAGTTTTTATTTACTGCAGGAGCTGCTGCAGGATTTACTATTTACCCATCACTCACACGCTCTCGCTCACACGCTTACTCTAACACTCACGCTCACCCTCTAACACGCACACTAACACTCGCTCACACTCTTAACACTCACACGCCCACACTCTTATCACTCACACACCCATGCTCCCTCGCATCAACACTCTCACTGATTACACTCACACATACACAGACGGGAGATGATTGTGGTCAAGAAGTAGTTGAGGGGTTACCCACTCCAACAATCTGGAATTGTGGTTTGGTAAAGATGCTCATGCTTCTCCTTGATATTGCCTTCACTTAATTTACCAGTAATTGTGACATGCGTTGTTTTTGTCGCAAATACACAGGAAGTTTCTTTTCCACAGAAGTAATAGGAAATGACGCCGTGCACTTTCCTGTAATCTCAACCTGTGACAAGGCATTCCAACGCTGCCAGTTGTGTGTTCTCGGAGAGCGTGAAGCAAACTCGATAAAGAGCACCCAGAAGAACGCTGTTGAAAGAGCAGTTTCTTTTCCTGAGAGTTAAGAGACTAGATCTTGTGCCGGCGAAGAGGATTTGATGTGCCAAAGTTATTGGAGCGTTATCTAAGTTATAGCGTTATTGATAAGCGTTTTGGTTCTACAGCGATTGACGTACCTTTAGGACACTTGGAGGCATTAATGCGACACATTCTCAGTCATGATGAGACTGCTACTTGCCATCTAGGGGACGTATATGAAGGGCAATCGTTTCACGCGAAAGCCAAGAATTAAGAATAAAGGACAATAAGTAATTTCTTCAAGAACTTTGCTGTCAATCTTACTCCAAAAGAAAGAGTAACTTAAGAAAAGAAAAGTTGTGCAAAACAGTGCTTGAATTGACTCCCGAAGGAGCAGTTTTGTGCCTTTCGTGAAATAAACTCCATTCGCTTTCTTGTGCCACCTCGTTATACTTAGATTTTTCTGTAGTGGCCGATGACATTGTCATTGTTGCACCTCCTATCCTATAAAATGCGTCCTTTTAACAGTGGTTACATCACATTACTGAAGTCAAGAGCCTCGTTGATAAGGACGTTCACGAATTAATGAAAAATATTCATTTTATAAGGCTGCAGGTGTAACAGTGACCTGATGTCATCGGCCACTATAGAAAAATCGAATTTTAATTGCGCAGTTTGTTGTGTCGGTGCACTTTTCGCTTGCAACCCGGGCTGCGTGCCGGCGGTCGCGTCGTCCTCTTATCTGAAGCGTAGGCTTCGCGCCACGCCGAGGTGATGAGTCTTCGCGTAAATATTATGAACTCCAGTGCCTGCGCACCGGTTGAATAGGAATATCCCGCTATTCCCCTCTATCTCGCATAGATGTTTGTAGAGCGCTCTGGCTACATCCTTTGTTTAACGTCGTTATCATTGTGAATAACAAACGTGGTTTCGTTGCTGTTCTTATGGATATTAGGACTTGGCGTTTTGTCAAAATTCTGCCTTGAATTATACTCATAGTTCGTTTGAATTAGAAATTTATAGTGTTTTTCTATAATACTTTATGCTGATTCCCGGTTAAGTACAAAATTTAGAAATATATTTATGAAGCAAAATTAGCAAATTGAATTTTTCTTACTGGCTTCCCAATGCTTCTCTGTTGGCTTGATTTTTACTTTATTCGTTTTACCCCACAATGTTTCTATTGGTCTTATAATTCATCCTGCATTTTTAAGTGACTTCCCGTATACGTATTATCTTTTATGACATGTTATCGCAAAACCTATTCCCTGAAGATTTTAATTTTTTTGAGTGTTCAGAAATGTTCTATTGAACTTCTTCCTTTGGTAACGTGAGTGTTATAATGTATTTTTGGGGATGTTGCTTTACTGACACTGTCGGAAATCAGGGAAGGAAATTGAAAAGCGATTGTTAATGTTATTTACAAAATTATTATACTTTTTAAATTGACGGAATTTTATTGTTGGGGACTTCTATTTCGCTTGTGTGCCTATTCTAGGATTACATGATGCGAAGGAAAATTCCGAAAGTTGTTTCAGAGATGGGGTAGATGGAGGTGTAATGTAGCATGTGATGGAGCACTTCGCGGAGAATTCCTGCAATATCATGCTCAAATCTTGCAATCCAGTAATGCTTGTAAAAGGTTCTGTTCGTTGTGATCCGGAGATATTCTGGGAACACGGAAACTTGGTGTAATTGTTTTGTATCATGCGCACAAATATCAAACACGCGAACCGGGTATATTATAATTCCTTCGTTTGCGATCTTTAAATAACGTCTAAATTACTGTATTTTTTGTAGTCTTACGAATTTAATTACATTTGGTTCGAGTTTTCTTAAACATTTTGTGTTGTAACGCAACTGCAACATTGCAAAGCTGCGAAGTGTCCATGAGTACTCTAACAGACTATAACGGAACCTGATTGTGGATGGATTTTTCGTAAAAATTTCTCGGATTAAGAAAACTGATGTGCTAAATCTTTGAACATGTCTCCGTGTGTGGGGGAAAAGGGCCAAAAAGCAACATTCTCCGCGACATAGAAATTAGCGCATCCTTTGCACTGCATTAAAAATAATAAACTATGTAGGACAGATTTTTCTAAAAGGAGATGGTACCGCTATCATCCGTTTAAAGGAAAAAGTAATACTATAAACTATTTGAGATAATTGGTCGTAAAATTAGCTCTCTCGTCGATTTACTTAAGAGGTAAGAGCTGCGTTTTTCTATTTACGGGTAATCAACCAAGACAAATTGTGCTTTAGTTGTGTTCTTTTCTACGAAATGGCTTCTGGTACTTCCGGGCTGTGCTGTCAAGAGTGGTTGTCGCGCAGACGTGCCAATTAGCAGCCGGAACGGCAGCACCGGCGGTCGTCAAGGCGACGGCGTCGCATCGACTGGCGGGGCGTGCACCGGACCGAACCCCACTGCCATCTCGCCATGTCTCTCTCGGTCTCTCTCGGTCTCTCTCGGTCTCTCTCGGTCTCTCTCGGTCTCTCTCGGTCTCTCTCGGTCTCTCTCGGTCTCTCTCAGTCTCTCTGTCTCTCTCTGTCTCTGTCTCTCTCGCCCTCTCTCGCCCTCTCTCGTCTCTCTCGCCCTCTCTCGCCCTCTCTCGCCCTCTCTCGCCCTCTCTCTCTCTCTTGTCCTCCCGCTCTCTCGTCCTCTCGCTCTCTCGTCCTCCCGCCCTCTTCCGTTCTATCGCTCACTGGTCTCGTCTCCAGGCGTCCTCATTCCCGCTCCTCACTGCCCCTCCACCCCGCGTCATCAAGGCGTGGTGATGTCGCTGCCGCTTCTTGCCCCGCGGTGTCGGCGCCCTCGCCCAGCTGCAGCCTCCAGCAATGCGGTCTGCTCCCGGATCCCCCGCCACCTGCTGCCGGGCTTTTCCCTCGCCATTGTTGCCACCTCGCGGTCCCGCGCGACGTTGGCAGCGGGAGAGGAGATGAGGGCGTCTGCACCCCTCCGGGAAGGCAGGGCCGCCGCCGCCGCCGCATTCGTTCCTGCCGCCCACGCGCGCTCTAGGCGCATGCGCGTCCATCTCCGCTGTGCCGCTGCTCAGGTTCATGCGCGTCATCTCTAGGCGACCCGCTGCGAGAGAGAAATCGTTCTTTATTTGCCTTAATTTCCGCGCATTTGTTTCATTTTTGCAAATAACTCGTAAATTAATTATTATTGTACTCTACGATAGTAATAATAATATTGAAATTGTTGAAGGTTCTTCGTGTTGATGCTGGTATATTAATAGTTTAGATGGTACGATTAAAGATGTATTGACCATATAGGATTAATCTAAGTTGATTCCAGGAATTAAAACTTTTGTATTATATACATTTGTTAGCTCAACATTTCGCATATTCAGCATGTGACTTGTCAAGAGCAATACAAGTATGGCAACGGTTGACAATGGCATAGACTATACAAATTGATATAAAAACAATGGAATATAAAATTAATGCAATCATTATTTACATTTGGCGTTACATCAGAGCATACCATATCAAAAAATGTTGAAGGCTTGTCAAACCTAATGGTTACAATTCATCAATTGTGGAAGAGAGCACAATTATTTGCAATATTTATACTTGGTACCATTTCTTAACGTATCTAATGTTGTGCTGTCTTCCACAATTGACGAATTGTAACCACTAAGTTACAATTGAGTGAGCTCAAGGTACCACGAGGTAAATGTGCGGCGAACTAGTTCATTTATAATTGAAGTAGTTCTCGATTTTCACCATTCTGTCCCTTTGTTAGATGTGCAAGTAGTATGACGGAATCATGTTCCGAACTGAAATGTCTTCCATGTTGTGACCTTCTTTCTGCGACAATTCAATTTAACAATTTAAATTGTTGGAAGCAATTGTCACCTCGACCGAGACATGGAGACCCGGGTTCTATTCCCAGTCCGTGTGCTCATTGTTTCGAACCATTTGAATTACAAATTAGTTGTGTGGTCTTAATGTCTTTATCTTGTTTAAACACACCATGTACTGAATGTATAACGTGAGTCACTCGAATAGTCTCATTTGATCTTCCTTCGACTTTTTCAATTAGGATTGTAATTAATTATTATTTCATTTTTCTGGTATTATTTATTCCTCATGCCAATTAGTACTTCCACATTTTTTTAGTGTGTCGAAGATAAATATAATTCTGATGTTTGTGCTTCTTCTGTATTTATTCAATGGGCGTGGATTCTCGAATTTAATTTCCATGGCCTAATATTCTCTTCTGCTGTTAATCAGGGCGCCAATTTTCACTCCCCAATGCGTGCGTTTACAATTTAAACCAGCGGCAAATTTTCGTGTTAAATCTATATACTGAATGAACATACACTCGAACTACGTTTATCGAGTAAGTACTACAAAAATATAATTTAATGTCGTCATATCCATTTGGGAAGCTTGGAAACGACATATGGTTTTTCGAGTGAGAAGTACCAATGGACTTTAAATGTAATTAATGGAAATTTGATTAATCAAAATTCAATATTTAGGAAGGTAGTGACTTGAAAATACCATAAAATTACTTATAGCCCCAGGTTCTTCTTCTCCTTCTATCATTATTACCATTGCGTACTTCATCTGCCGAATTTTCTGGAATTGTCTGTCGAAAACTTGAGAGCGAATGCCTCGTAGTAGACCACTCAGGAAGTGTTGGTGCACAAAACTGAAAATAGCTCGGGGAACTGCGCGCCTCAGTTGAAAACAAGTGTACACGCTGCTTAGCGAAGCAGAAGCGTTGGGAGTCACGGGCGCGACGTCAACAGTTGTTTACGCTGTGAGAGCAGGCCGGCGGGCGGGCGGGCGCAGAGATAGCATCTGCCTGTGTGTGTGGACGCCGGCGCTCATCTTCGCCGGAGGCGCCACGCCGCTCTACGTCGGTGGCGGCGCGGGAGGGGGGGGAGGGACTCGGTGCGATTGACCGTGTGAACTCTGCGGCCGCTCTGTTACGAAGATTGTTGTTACGTGGTTCGGCTCTCAAGGAAAAATGACACTGTTCGTTGCTTGTGCAATGTTCGAGCGTGTTCAGCTCATCATTGATAATTACATCTTTCTCGCGAATAAGCTTAATTGAGATTACGCGAAGTGGGCAGAAGAGATCCTTTCAGAGGTGCACACTTTTTCAGTTCTTCTTTTGGGAGCCTTTTATATAAACTTTACGGAAAAAAACATTCAGAGTTCCGTTATCGGTCGGTAACAACTTCTGTTTTAACGCCTTTGGGTCTTTTCGCTCTGATCTCCATTTCCAAACTCTTTTATATATTACTCATTTATACGTTTCTCTCCATACTCTTAATCCTGTTTCTCTGCCCCGTTGGTTACGACGTTCTTTTCGCATAACACGTCTACGAATACACATGACTTTTTCTCCAACTGTACAATTTATTTGTCATTATCATTCGATCAGTTTGGATTTGTTTTTCGTGTGGTATTGTACACAGTATAACACGCTACAAGCTTTGTTGACTGTTCATGCAATGTGAAGCATGAACTGTTGGGGGCGTTACTGACCTACCTGGTAGGTTATTGACTACTAACCCTAACATGCATTTCTATGGGGGATGTAGATTTTGTTAGAATTGAGTAAGCATTTTAATTTTACCATTATCATAATCATTTTTATAAATTATTTTATGTTCTCCGCTATTTTGCTGGATAATGGTGCTCACCTTTCTAAGAATTGTTTTGAGAATAGAAAGAAGTTAACCTTATTTCTCAACTTAAGACAAGTGTTCTTACAATATGGGTTGTTTGCAGCACATCTGCGCGCTGACCCATGTTCTGATTGGTTTTTATAGTTCAGTTTTTTTAAGTTCTTGCTGACGAAACCTTCCGCAGATATCGTAACACTCTAATTTCTTCTGATATGCAATTGCCTGTGCTTCGTTGGCACGGCTAATATTGTGTTACGAAAATGTGTTAGTGCTTTATTGAAAGAAGATAACTGAATGATGACGTGAAACAAATGGCGTTGAATGTGGAATGTAACTCGTAACTCGTGATATCGTCCCGTAAAACCCATTACAATGACTATCACATTGAGTTCTTATAGCAGATGTGGTTTCGTAGTTCCTGAAAATTGTGTGCAAAGCAGCTTAATTTTTATCAGATCGAATTTCTCGTCATATTGTGTATGTTTAAAGTAAAAGTTTAAATTGTTTCAAGGGTCTCGGTATTTCAAAGGTAAGTCAGAATGCGTGAATAAAGGCCATGCAGTATAACATGTTACTCTAATTAGAGATTTAAGTTCATAGTGGTAAATAAATACATTTTTAAATGTCCATTTTAAACTCAATTTTGAAAAATTGTATTCGCTCATCTTTGAATGAGTATTCAAAGACGATTTACGAGCTCTTAAAATTTGTGTTTTTGGTGCTGATCGACTATTCTGGCAAATGTGATCTGGAATAGCCCTGTTAAACAGGGATGTGTTAGAAAAGGGGAATGAAACTGTTTCAATTTTAATAAATTCGTGTCATGTACACATCGAGATGACAGTCGATGATATTAATAGTTGTATAGTAATAGCGTGTATTAAACGAAGTGGAGAGGCGTTGGCTGCTTCACTTCGACCCGGAGCCAACGTTCTCATCGACCTCGTAATGCGTTATTCGTGTGAGGCGTGGGTGTGGACGCGTGTAATGACCCGGAGAAGCGGACGATTGTTGTCCGGAGCGTAGCAGCGCACGAAACGCGTGCGACGTGCAGTCTCGGCATCCCCCGCGGAGCCCGTGCCGTCCCGTGCCGCGCTGTACCGCGCGCCGTCTGTCGCTTGCGCGTTCGATGGCCGTCAGTCAACGCCTCCTGATCGATACCCGGCTTCCCCAAGGCCGCCATTTAACACACAAAGCGCCTTTCCGGCCCGCCGCGCGTATTAGTGGAGCGGGCTCCACTGCTTGTTAGTGTTTTTGTCGGCGGTTACGCCGCTCGTTTGCGTATTTTTGTTCGTTACACGCGAGTGTAAACTGTCATAAACGTCGGGATTCTGGTTTGAAATGTGTTTTTATGTGGTCAGATACTAGTATAATTCCGGTTAGTGAAATAATAGAACCTATAACAATGATAATAGTTATTCCCCTTTAAAATGGCTAAAAGAGACCATTATGTGCAAATTAGATGATTATTCACGAACGCGCAGTAGCACGAGTTTATACTTATTAAGTACTAACGAGCTCATGCTTTAAAAAAAGTGTAAAATACGTGTAAAAAGTGTTATCTCATTCGATCAGCTATTTAATATTTCAACCAATTTTCTACCTGTATGATGAATATGATGATATATGATAATGATCGTATATGATGAATGTATTTTACTTGTCTGCGATATATCAGTAACTTCATTAGTACCCTCCATTGGGTATATGAGACATTTTATCTGGTATAGGAAGCTTCATTATATTAGATATTATAATTATCCATTTTAGCTACCCCAAACACGAAATTAAACATAATACAAAGGCGATCGGATAAGATAAAATATTTCGAAAGTGTGGGCATCTCGATATCATGGTACTATTGTAGCTTTTTTCGACGTTATATCTCGCCTCTGTCCGGACAAGGATATATGTACCACGTTTCGGCGTTAAGTAGATGTTTTTGTCCCGAGGGCGACTTCCAATCTCGGGCGTCTGTCCGGACGTGTTGGAAGTCGCCGGAGGAGCAAAAACATCAAGTAACGCCCGTGGTGCATACAAAACTTTAGCGGTTTACACATTTATTGCTAATCAAAAGGAAAATTCGGAACATTTTAAAAATTTTCCTTGCTCAAAAGTGGAAAGACGCGTTGTAATCTTCAGTTGTCAATACGGCGTCAGGAAAACAAAACAGCCCCTATCTAATTAGTATTGCTTAATTGCAGTTAATCGTACAAAATGTAAAAATTTTGTGAAGTTCCCGAGAAAACCTCAAAAAAGCTATCAAAACTACAAAAAAAAATTTCCCCAGAGAAATATATGTACAAATAATTATAGTGACTTTGAGAGTTGAATGGAAATAAATGTGAATTACATAGACGAAACGGTACTTTTAGGTTATTTGCCAAAATTTATTTAGATTTCATTATATCCAAAATAACATTTCGAATATGTTAGCCGTTGTACCTTCTGCATTTAATATTGCTAGTAGTACTATTACTCAAGAAGCATGCGTATCTAAAAAATGTGATATACAACAGGGAAATATTTTACTGATGGGCATTATAAATTCACGAGAACATTCAAAAACAGCAATTTTCAGGCTGCAGGTCCATAAACACACAATAATTAACTTGTAAACCATAATAATTATTATTATAACAATCGTTTAACCGTATGACAAATATTTATTCATACAAATTTGGAAGATTTAATCGGGTGGAACAAGTTGTACAAGTTGGTCCGTTGATTGCAATGTTTTCTATGTTTTTGGTAGCTGGTGGATCACATTCATTTCGTGGTAAAGTAATTTTTATTGAGATTTTATGACATTGTGAGTATCGCGATTTCTTTTTTCCAATTCGAGATATGTTTTCATTTGTTTCAAAAACATTTATTTGGTACCGCAATGTTCTTTCCATATTGACTTCGCTCATCTTCACGGTGTCATACTGTCGTTGCTGATATAACATTTCCCTATTCGTGCTTTGGTATTGGTGTACATACATTTTTGTGTTCCACTTCCCTTGAACATTTTTTGTACTATAAAGAGAAGAACAATTGACACCGATGCTGTTAAAGGCATTCCCGGGCGTTGTTCCGTTATGAAGATTCATTGTATTTTCATCCGACACTTTACATTGTTTTTTGTTAAGGAAATGGGTTGAATGAAATGTCATCTTTTGTTAAATCTTCCTTTTCATTGTGAGGTGTGGCAGGTGTGGCTTATGACAGCGTATTGTCAGACTATGAGGTGTAACTTGATGTCGATTGAGATCACATTAAATGTTACATAAGAACTATATTATTTGATAACATTGTAATTCATAATAATTCTGAAGAACATGAATTCGAATCTTTTGGCCCACTGACATTATCCTAGAAAAAATTATTAACGACTATTCGAAGACCAACGACTCGCGTAGGCCAATTTATATTCATACAAAATGTTCCAAGCAGGGCGGTGTATCTCTAATGGTTCTCTTTTTCTACCCGATTTTTCTTATCGCTTCTTTCTTACTGGCCAATCATAATCTGTGACTCATGTATCGTAGGAGGCGGTATACATCGATCGCTATGTCAATATCCAATAAAACG
>JAHLJT010009355.1:138441241-138492288 GCA_031308135.1 Acheta domesticus | reverse complement strand
GTATCAGCTATTAACGGTTACATCCAATCGGGAGATTATATGTCGTTACAGTGACGTCACTATGGTGACGCTCAAGCTTCCGATTGGACGAAACCGTCAACTGCTCATACCTGCAAGAGGCAGAGTTAAATACATCACAGTGTAAATTGTAAGACAACATCGGTCTGCTGCTCTGCACAAGTCTGCCCCTCTGGTCTGACCTTTGCCTACCGGTGACTCACAGCGTTCTTCTGAAGAAGCCAATAGATGTCCGTTCAAGGGAGGACGTTCTCTCCGTCTGCCGTACAGCTCCATTAAAAAACTTTTCCTCTTCCGCATTAAGCAGCTCTAAGAGATATGGGTGATTAACACGGGAAAGGTGGAAATGCCGCGAGTTCCTCGTCAGAACGACTTCGATATATTTGGCGCGCGTAGGTTAAAACTGGATCAAAATAAATTTCCTCATACTTGGACGGTGTTACACATCAACCGGCTAAGCGCCATTTTAAAAAAAAATGAGATATGGACGCAGTCGGTTGCATTGGACCATGTTCTAAGTGTACGCAAAATTGTGGGGCCAAATCTGTAAAAATAGCCTTATAATTAATGAAAAATGTAAACACTATCAGTCACATCAGGGGTTTTATGTTTCCCAAAAATCGGCTATAAACCTAGATCTTCAAATCTGTGCCTTAATTTCACATTATACAGGTAAGAGCCAGATATTCCACTCATGTTTGTGTAGTTTGGTGCTTCAATGAATGAAATAATTAAATTACAGTTCTTAGAGCAGAAAATGTAATAAAACCTTTGAACACGATTATCTCAAAACTTGTATGATGTCGCATAGCCGGTTGATGCATAACACCGTCCGCTTATAAACTCAAAGATAATAGTACATTTTCCTTCCTAAAATCAAAGCAAATATTATAGTTGGTATTTACATCCAGACGAAGAAAATTAGTCAGGAGGACTTTCTTCTCTTCCCTCCTCTGAGAAACCGTCTTTGCTTTAATGCTTCATGAAGCGGAAATAGTCACATCCGTCTGGCACGCGAAACGGAAAAGTGCCACATACGCGAGATGAAAATTTCTCTTCGCCGTGGGGTACTGCGGGCTCTACATCAGTTTCCCAGCGACTCGTGCATCATCATCACATCAATCCCCGCTTCCTACAGTCGGAAAGTTCGCGAAACTCGTGTGCTATCAACTCCGCCTGAGAACAATTCCAAGTGATTGTTATTTTTGTGTTGTACACGTACTAAGAGCGCCAGTGTCGATAGAAACTTTTTCTATCACAGTATGTAAACTTCGGGTTCATATCACTACTGCACCCGTCCACGTGCTATGGTGGCACTATGATGCATTCTATTGACCTTCTTCTTCTTTTCTACTTATTTCTTTTCTCTTTCTACTTGTTTCCTCTTTTTCCTTCTTTCTCCCTTTCCTTCTCTCTTCCTTCTTCTAATTCTTTTAACACTGTCGTCCTACGCAGACACTATTGCATAATTTATTTCTCCGCGGTAGAGTTAAAAAATGAGGGACAACTCGGATTCTTCATGACATCATTGTTCGCTGGAATTAAAAATATTAATTTTCTGGAATATTAATATGAATATCGATTGCATAGTTTGGAATATAAACCCTTAAGGAGTAGTAGACAAGAACACCCAATTCACTGTCACAGGTGACTAGTGACTCCTATTTCCAATATCGACCAGCGGTGCTGAGCAGTTCTAAGATCTACCGTATCATCACCCATACGAGGACCAGTGGGCAGCATTTTCGCGAAGCTGGTGAATAGCGATTCTTTCTGCTCTTCTGATTGTGAGAGGTGGCGTGGTGCGGAGCACGAAGCCAACGCGAGTCTTTAACAGCGGCGTTTCGTCAACGTCCTGCACACGTCGCCGCCGCCGGTCACGTAACGCCTGCTTGTTCCGAGCTCCTGCCCCTCCCCCGCCACACCCCCTCGCGCAACCCACGCCCCGTCACCGCCACGCTTCCGGGTAGTACCATAGTCTTCGCAGGGCTGTGGCTCGAAATCTACTAGATGGCGCGAATGAAAATAACACTTTGAAATCTTTACGGAATCATGATATAGTAGATTTCAGTGTTATTATTAACAACAGTTTTATGCGGTCGTTGGTTTTCGACAGCTTTTTCAAGCTTCAAAGAGTTTGAAGTGTGTCGAGTGTGCTGGGGCGGTTCGACAACAGATGAACTTACTCTCCTTACACGAAGTGACTTCTTGCATGACGTGTAGACGACATGTAGACATGCAGACGGCATGTCGTCTTACACGAAATGACAAATCTGACGAAAGGAAGCTCTAACTGGAAAATTATATAATTATATTATTTCTTTCACTTCACCTTCGTGAAGTCAAATTCACATTTTCATTTGAAGTCTTCGTCTGGATTTTTATAATGAATGGTTGATTATAATATTTTTAAATCTTATGGCAAAAATTAGAGAGCACACTAATTCATTACAGAATGGACTGTTATGTTAAGTACGTTTAAGATTTGAATGTTTTAACTAGTCATTTTCAGCACATACAATGCTGAATTAAGGTAGATGATAATAGCAATAACAAATTTGTGAAATGTACGAAACTACTGAAGAAAATACACTAAAACATGAGAAACTTTTAATTTACATTTTCGAGGATGTAAATGGGAAATATTGCCAAAATCACTTTCACAATCCTATCACTATGGTAAATGTAAATCACTATGCCGAATGTAAACCGAAGTCTGGAAAAATTGAAAATAGGATGGAATCATTTCATGTTGATATTGTAGTGTAATCATATCACCTTAATGTAGTATCTGGCAGAACTATCTATCTTTCTTTTTCAAAATTACAGAAAATATGCTCTTGGTGACGATTCAACGCCTGTGTGTACTGCCATAGAGTAAAGACTACCTCCTTAGTCTGTGGTGCAGCTTGATATTGCCAGTATCCCTGTGTCCTTTCCACCTCTCTCCGTGCTCTCGTGTTCGCTCGCAGAATGAGCAAGGGCTCTCGACCGTATACAAGTACTCGTCAACATCATTTAGAAACGTTTTATCGTGTCACACGCGCCATCCATCATTCAGAAAATGGCTGTGTGGGATCTCTTCAAAGAACTTGTTACAACATTCTTGTGAAGTGGAATGTGTTTTTGTAATGGTTTCAGAGACCCTGAATATAATTACTGTAAAATGTGTACTTAGCCATGTTAGGTTATCTAAAAAGCTAATTGTATTCAGGCTGATGAATTTCATTACAGAGGTCAGCAAGAAAAAAAAATCACAAAAAAGTAAATTAACGACAACTTGGCCATTATTCCAACTCAAGAATTACAATATCACATCATACAAATAGTGTGCGCACTAGTAATGAAACGCATTGGAATAAAGGTTACAAATCCGAACTAAGCAATGAATTATTAAATATAACTAAAAATGCTTTTCACAAATTTTTCTTTTCCTCATTTTTGTGAGGGGCTTGTGTGAGCCACATCTCCAAGATTGCAAATCTTTTCTTTTGTCAAAAAAATAAACTGAATTACTTTTGAGGAAATACTGATAACTAACTGCTTGATTATTTAAATGATTGAGTTGAAAGTAAAAATAGTGTACTCATACTGGAATCCAGCATTAACTTTTCTGACAATCCGTGAAACTGACACCCTCCAAAAATGTAATATACCGTCCAAGAGAGAAGTATTTGGTAGATCTGGACCCAACAATTGTGACTCGTGGTTCTGAAGGACACGAAAAATTGGTTTGATGGGCCTAGGGCACACAGTTTCCGAATTACATCCAGATAATATGCATTGTAGAGTTAACTTGTATTGCGGTTCCAGGTGCGCCTGAATTTCTCCCTTAGCCATAATCTGCGAACCAGCTATTTTTTTCATTCTATTTCAGTTTGATGCATCTCTGGGGAAGGGTAACTTCCTAATCGGCTGTAGCATTCGAGGTTTTGTGTCGATGATCACCTATTGTACACAAGTCGTATTTTCCTACGGTAAGGATAGATAAGAGCTTTTATAAAATCTGTTCTATCTTGTCTGTAAAGTAGACGCGTGGGTCCCACTCACATGATCACAACCGTTCTTTCCTTACAAAATTGGACTCAATGTTACAAAAAGGGTTAAAAGCTTTTATTTTTTATTGACACGTTATTACTTCATAATGCTTTTGATCCGGAGCTCCTTGCTTATTTACCTGAATCGACAGGATTGTGGTTATGGGGGGGGGGGATGGAGACAGCTGAATGACGCTATGTTCCCTTAAGGTGGGAATTATGAGAATACTAATAATAACAGGAGAGAAGAATGAAAAGACAGATGAACATCAAGATATGGCAAACCGAGGCCGAGGGCCCCTCGGGCTGTCGCCGCGCCACCATTACAACCCTTCAAAAACCCTTGTTGCATAAAATAACTACTAATGAAATTGTATTATCAGCTGATTTCAAATATTGCGAATGTTCACGTGTGTATGCTTTGATAGTGTCTATCCACTTGAAACTGCAGTTGGGTGCCAGGCGCAAAACGCAGCGTCGTCGCACGCGGGGCGCTGGGCCGCGCGTGGCCATGGCAGCCTCCCCCATCCAGAGTGGGATGGGACGTAGATGTCCATGTTGTCGAAACTTTACATGTTTTTACGTAGACGATATTTTTTATATGAAAAAAATTACATCATAACAAAATCCTATAATAATATTCAGGTTTCCGTGAATTGAATGTTCTTCAGATAAATGTGACCAAAAATTAAAAATAAATAAAAATCAAGTTTCCATAAAAAATAAGTCAGTTTAGTTTTGAGTTATCGAATCAGATAATCCAAATTTCGTCAATTGCCCTCATGTTTGTTTTTTGACTTGACTTTTTTTGACGTTTTGTTGATTAAATCTCCGTTGAAGATTAATAAACGATATCACTTTCAAATTAACCCCCTCCCCCCGCGTGAACTTCACTGCTGCTTATTGATTTCGTGGTGAAATGTCGTTGGCATTTGAAATTGAATGATCACAGGTGTTGTCATTGCCAACAATGCTACTTATTTCAAGAGCAGCTTTCGATGGCTTAGTCGTCGGAGCAGCTTTAGATGGCACAGTCGTAGTTGGACAGCCATAGTCGTTTTGTGGCTTCCAGACAGCAGAAACTGATGATGATGGCTTAGCCATCGAAATCTGCTCTTCAAATAAATAGCATTGTTGGCAATGACAACACCTTCGATCTTTTAATTGACTGTTCCAGTTTTAAATACTTCGGTATTTCATAATGTAAATGGTTTTGGTTCGATGTTTTATTAAGATCGATGTTTTAGTGAGATCGATGTTTTAGTGAGATCGATGTTTTAGTGAGATCGATGTTTTAATGAGATCGATACTTTAGTGGGGTCGATGCTTTAGTGGGATCGATGCTTTAATTTTGAGCATTGATGTTTAGAAACGTCGATGTTTTGTTGACGATGTTGCATCCCTAAGCGGCTGTCGGATGGCGCGAGGGGCGTTGTGGCGCCTCCTGGACGACTAGCGCGAGGCGCGCGCGGGAACTGTGTCGCCCCAGCGCCGCGTCGGGGCGACGCTCACTTCCTGGCGGTGCAGCGGGCGCCCGGCGCTGCGCTCATTTTCTCTTTCTTGCGTTACCCGCGCTGGCGTATCTCGGGCGGAGGCGGAGGAGGAGAATGTGGGTGTGGGCGTGGGCGGAGGCGCGCGCTGGGAATTGCAACTCGAGGAAGCACGACACGATTCTCAGTGGGGGTGGGATAAAAGACTCGCTGACGCGTAGGAATTCATGTTTCACCTTCACTCAAAGATTTTAACGTAGTTTTGTGTATTATTATTGTGTTATTATTATACATTGATTGGAACTCGTCTCTCAGCATAAATACTGAGAGACTTTTGACATCCCTTTCTTCATTTCCTTTTAATGGAATTCGGCTCTGATGGTGAAGACGAAATTAATCTTATCTTCGCGACTCATGCAAAAAATGTTTCGGAAAATACGAGCAGTTTGTAGTTAAGACCTACACGTAGTCCTGCGCCTAATTTCTGTTGCTATCCATGTTATGCGAGGTTATACTCCGATTGCGAAATTGTACTCCTGAAACGTTGTTTAAATAAGTTTTTTTGTATTTGTAAAATAACAACAATAATAAAGAAGAATTATGTATGTTGCCTATAATAATGAGTGAAGCTTTGTATAGCAAATATATTTCCTCTCCCTTGATACGTAAGGGATAAATGTATGAAATGACCAACAGTTTAATTTTCCTGCATTTTCCGTTAGTTAAAATCCGCTGGTATTTGTGGATATTCAGAAAAAAAGTTGTTATAAGCATAGTCCAACGAAACTGTCTGTCTCAGAAACACTTAGGCAACCAATTGATCTTTAATAGGCGGGTTGGGGTGGCGGCGATCCACTTTCATGCAGTCCTAGGAATGGTAATCGAAACAGCATGGATACTGATCGAATGTGATCTCTGATGGCTATTCTGCTTTGTTCGGTTGTCGAAATCCGCCAGACCGCAAACTCTAGAATATAATCTGAAACTCAATCAATCTCGCTCGTTCCTTTCTAAAATTCGTTGCTAATTGAATGTGTAGCACCTGAATTCATTAACATGTGATTTCCATTTATGTATATTTTCCCATTTCATTTCGCAATCAAATTTGAACGACATTTTGTATGTAATATTCGTTTCAAAATTCAAGTAATAAAACTTGAAACCACTGAGAAGAAGCATTTTTTGTACCTCTCCATTGTCAAGTTGAAACACAAAGCGAGTTGCCCTCTGAATTTTTGAAAATCCTCGAACTCTATCTTCGCGCGCTATCTTTACTTGCTGGTCATGGGAAGTGGATGCGAGTGGGCGAAGCCATTCTTTCCTTTTGTTCGGGAGATTTAGGTGCGCGGAGTGCGAATAATAGAGGATTATTGTTGTGAGTTGTTTATGACAGTGAGTTTGAAGGCACGGGGTTGGTTGCAGGAATGTCGGTACAATTGGTATATTAGGATAATGACATTATGGTTTGATTGCCTTATAAATATGTGGGAAGTGACGTTCGTTGCTGAAATTTCGCACTATTGAATTCATCGATAGTAAATAGGGAAAGATATTTTCTCCTCGTGTAACGAGAAATCTTCAGAATATTCTTTGTGAAAAACTTCAGCAGAGTGGATTATGGATTACAAGCATGTTTAAAATAGCGGAGGACCAAGAATTGAAATCACAGCGACAAAGCTAAGAAACGGATCGCGCCTCAGATTGTCTCCCATGGATATAATATTTTTATTTAATCCAAGCACTCTCATGTGCGATGTCTATTCAGTTATTGCATTCTCCGATAATCATTCTTTCTCAGGTTTTATTACATAGGACGGAGAGAAAATTGAAAAAGTGCAGTTCGTATAATAGTCCCGCGCTTCACATTGAATGCTCGAGTGGCTTTCTTGACTTAAAATGTCCTTTTATGGAAAGTTGATGTAAATTGCATTTCCATTGACATTGCTCGCATAGATGCCAAGGATACAGAGAAAACCTTGGCAACTTCACGCAAAGCAATTTCTCAGGCACATCTGGGTGTGACGGCAACGTTCCCAGGATACGCAATTTCATGTCCTCAACCTCTCTTTTACCATAGGTTTTGTACGTGTGGCTACGTGACCATTTTGAAAACGCATTTTAAATTCTAACAATAACATTGAAAAGTCTTCTGAACTTTGTCAAGTCTCTTATTTTAGTAGATTATGTAATGAAAAAAATTAATGTTTAATTATTAAATACCGATGACTTTCAAAATCGGTTCCGGGAGATTATCTGTCGTTTATGTAAGTAAATTGACTTATGAAAATTTTAAAGTTCAAAATAAAACGTAGTGAATGCTGTATTCATAACGCTAATAGGGTTTTACAGTATTGAAACTAGGACTTTCTATACGTCATAAACCATAGATTTATCATAAATAATATCACGAGAAGTGCTGTAGTAGCCGGTAAAATCACAACTCGTGATTTTACCGGCTATCACAGCATTTTCGAGTGATATTTAGTGTGACTATTTCACAAATTACATGAATCGAAAGGATAGTTTAAATCACAGTAATTACGAAAAAGATAAATATTACTCAAAATTACTAACGAAAAACGAGAAACTTTCATTCAGCTCCGACTTATCATTACCTCCTGGAATAACTTATAATCAAGTAACATTTGAATAACATTTTAATGCAGAAAATAATTGCAAATGTGTTTCGATTTTGTGGTAATAAAACTTTCAGAAAACAATTGTAACAAGGCTACTTACAAGAACATTGATTAAAAGCACAATTATTAAAGTTATAGGAAGTTGAGTTTTCCAAGTTTTGGTCTCGGTATTTGAAATGGAAGATGTACAAACTGAATTAGCAGCGGAATTCGTCAATTTCGAATGGATTGAACATACGTGTGTACTCATTGAAGTATTTTCCTGAATTATTTTGGTTGTAACATTCTACATAGTCTTGATAGCATATTCTGTTTACTCTTCACCATTTAATCTTCGAATATAATATGTAATTCCTTCATTAGTAGTTTGTGCTGTCCGTTTGTATTTTATTTCTTTACAAAGTTCTTGAAATTGCTTCCACACGCTTTCTCATTTTCTTTCGCTGTTTTTCGACATTGAATCTTTAATAACAGATTCTATTTCAGAGTTTTAAACATTACCAAAACGACACATTTTAATCGAGACACGTATTATATTGATACGCACAAGCTATTTTGGACCTCAAACAATTGCTATCGTTATCTTAAAAAGGTAAACAAAGTGATTACAGCGGAGTGCAAAGGTAAACAAAGTGATTATCATAAATGGCGATAGACATCTGGGATTGGTTTAATTTGAATATATCCTTTGCTTAGCATTGGGTACTTACGACGCGAGCAGACATGAGTGAAATAATCATCTTGTAATTATATTGTCATTAGGAGGAATCGTGTGGATTCCGTGATCGAAAAATAATTTTGTTCTATAGATAGATATTGTGTATTTTCGCACTTTGATAACAATTCTATTTTAAATTTCGAGCATTCATGTTTGATTTCAAGAAAAATATCTGGTGGAAATTTCTGAAACATTTTCGTAGAAGTATTTGTAAATTTCTGGAGTATTGTGAATTGAAGTACGTGGTTGGTCACGACCTGTGGTGTAGCAAACTACTCGCCATTCACGGGAGACGTCCGATTTAATTTAATTCAATAATGCCTTATTTTACATGGCGAGGCTAAGGCCATCAGGCCTGCTCTTCCGCCTGACCACGCAGATTTCCCCGTGCTCCTTTCGTCATATGGCAGGGAAACAGGGTTCGCCCAGTGACTGATCTCAGTGGAATTTCAGTCGGGCAGTGTGCGCTTGCGGTAAGCTTCCTGTGGGTTCTTCCTCTGACTTTCGCCCGCATCTCATTCCACCATCTTCGTCTCCATTGCCATTATTCGCCATCATCATTGTATCATTTCATCTCTATACAAATAGCTTAACGAGGAGACCTGTTGAGATTTCTGGCTTGGGAAGTGCAAACCTTGTTCCTCTCCCCGAAACGTATACCGTAAATAAATTAAAAAATGCTTGGCAGGCCTACGTTTTTCAAAATATAATATCTAATTGACATGTGAAAAAATACTACCAAGTAGTTATTTTTTTAAATGCATTGTTATTTGTCGGTTGATTCGTAGTTCAGTTCGTTTAACGTTACAAGTATGTTGAAGACTGACCGTAAAACAAACCTATTACGTTGGGTGTGAATACTTTATTGGGATGTCTACCCTAAATTTCGGCGGATTATTTTAGGAGTATGTAGAAAGGACATTAGTATTGTCCTTTTGTCAAGACTGAAAGCCGCAAGCAAGGTTTTTTGGGGTAAGCAGTAAGAGATATTTTGTAACTACACATATTATAACGCACTGGCGCATCCAGGGGGGAGGTGCATTCCCTACAAAAAAGACCTAAATTTTTCTTTTACCTTCCTTTATTTGACAAAATTAATTCAAATATTAATTTGTGTTCGAATTATGTAATTATTTAAACAATATTGTATAGTATATCTACACAAGATTAATAATATACAATATAATAACAAATATGTTTACTATTGAACAAAAATCTATGATGGCACCCTCCGAAATGATCGGCTGGATCCGTCCCTGATGTGATGTACTACCAATTCGAACTTGAATACATTGATTGTTACTGTTGGTTGTACACAGTCGTATGGTGGTAGAAGCGTGCCGTGCGGCGCGCGGTGGGAAGTGGCGCGACTGGCGCGCGGGTGAAAGCGGCGTGGTCGCCGGAGAGCCCCGGCGCGCCGCCGCCGCGGCCGGCGAAGGGCGGTGTGACAAGCGGGCGACCTTCGGCGCAGGCGGACGGCGCTCGACTCCCGCCCGCGCCGCGCCGCGCCGCGCCGCGCCTGGCATTTCTCTTCTCGGGCGACTCCTCCGGCGCGCCGAGGTGCTCGCCGCTGGTGCGTGCCTCGCGGCTCGGAAAGCCGCGTCGGGGCGGTGATCCGTTGATAGGAGGTGCCTGGTTGCGATAAATCGAAACGTGCAGTACGTTTTTGAATTTTCTTCTTGTTTAGCTGAAACTAATCGTACCCCTTTTGATTTTTCTGAAGGTGAATCTGAATTGGTGTCGGGTTTTAATGTTGAGTGTATAGAAGAGGTGGTTTTGCGTTGATCTTTATGAATATTCTAGAATCTTATTTATGAGAATGTTAACTGTTTTGATTTGTTTTTGGTGGTGATTTATTTTCTTTATTATTTTATTTTATTTTTTTCGAGTCGCGCACCGACTTAGGTGGCTCAGGGCATCAACTGACGTCACTGCAGTGACTCTGACTGGGGAGGTCCTAGGGTTCGAGTCTTGACGGTGGGAAGATTGTCACACACAAGATAGCTTGGTCGAAGTCAGCAGTTGTGTGCAGTCAGCAGTGGAGGAGCATTCTAGCGGCCGGTTGCTCTGTTTGTCGGCCGGTTTCTGTAGTTTCTCCGACGAATTCCAGGCGAATTTTGGAGCCGTACCCTACGAAACGGGCCACATTTTCCTATCCCCACCCCTTACTTACACTTACACTTCAAGCATTACACTACATGTCTACCACTACCACTCATGTCGGAAGAGCAGTCGGAGGCTTAGAGCTTGCCCCGGTTGGGGCGGTGACCCGCTGATAGGAGGTACCTGGTTGCGATAAATCCCTCAAGCCGATGGGTAGGTTGGCGCTGGATCTCATGAACCAGCGAGCGATGATCGCAGAACCTCGTGACAAAACCTGCACTACATGTTTGGGAGTAATGACCATAGTAGGAGACGCATCCAGAAACACGAAATAATCAAGTCACCCGAGCTGCGTGACCGCGCACAGTGAGCTGTAATGGGCTCCAACGCGCACATGGAGTTTCACCTGTAAAGCTGTCGCGTAGTATATGCATTTAATCTAAGAATTCATTTAACGGTTATAAGAATGGCACTATCCTCACATAAATTATTTTCATAATAATGTTCATACTGTTTACAATGCGGTTTTAAATTCCCTATTTACAAATAAGGTTTTTTTCCTACGTATCTTGTTCCAGCGTTCCCTTATTGCAATGTGTGTGTGTGTACATATATATATATATATATATATATATATATATATATATATATATTTCTAAAAATCATCAATGTATTAGCTTTCGTGCCAATGAACAATGCACCGAAGAGATTACTGTCGGCAAACTTGTAATTTTTCTAGAATTGAAAAAAATGTTTCAGTATTTGGCAAATTTTGAGATCTAATGTTGTATGGCTGCTAGGTGGCTGCTAGGTGAAGGTGACGCGCACGTTTGCGCATACGTGTGGTTTCCGGCATTTTAAACGTTTTTACAAAATGCTGTCATTTTTATTGTCACAGATGATCACAGCTGCTTTCGTGGTTCGTGTATAGGTTCTTAAATATGCTGTTTTTCTTAAAAATTGCAGCATGTCACTCGAGGCACAAAAGAGTTACAGCCTTTTTATTGGAAACTTAATTTCCCATTGAAATACCTTGGTAATTGATTTGATTTAGTTTAATGATTCGTTTGATATGTTTTTTCTTACAAAATTTGGGAGATAAAGGTGTCTCAAAACTACTGCGTCACTGGACGAGAAAGGTTTTAAAAATCATTAATCAGATGTTTAGTCTTTACCGCAAATTGTGTTGTTTTTTTTTGCTCGTCCCTTTCGGCTTATTTTAGCCTATTGTGCGACGTTGTCGTTGTCGTTGTTGTTGTCGTCGTCGTTGTTGTCGTCGTTGTTGTCGTCGTTGTTGTCGTCGTCGTTGTTGTCGTCGTCATACCTCGGTGAAGCTTTATAAAATCGTATTGATTATTAGATGTGCCAATACCCTTCGGTTTCCTTTTCCGTTTTTACTACTGTCTTGATGCCATTCGACAAGCGGGCTGCTCTGGGCTTCGTTTCCGTTGTTTTCTCGAGCAGCTCCAAGCGAATGCCGGAGGAGAACGCCTGCACACATACTCGCGGACAAATGTGCAGACTCACACAAACAAACGAAAAAAAACACCCTGTATTCTCAGTAAACCCACGTATCACATAGAGACAGACGTCGGGAGAGTAGCTGGTGGATATTCTAGCTGGGGCACATGTTGGACCCGTGAAGCTACCCTACACCGTATGACGACATACCGTTTGCACCTACCCCACGTCAAGAAAATTAGACAAGTTTACTGCGAGAAAGTCTGTTGTCATTCTGTACCACCAGTTAAAAAATACCTTCCCGCTTAAATCTGTTTCTTTGAACATTCTTTGGTATGTGTACATTCACACTTGTACACATACCAGAACGTCTAATGTGGCCCCAGCGACATATTGAGGTCCTCCGTGACAATGCAGCCATCTACACTTCGGCGGGATTTCAATCCAGTACCCAGCAGACAGTCACCTCCCTTGGCTTGGATATTGTTTTGTAACCGAAAGTAATGTTTTTAAAA
The DNA here is from genome assembly GCA_031308135.1 of Acheta domesticus. Classification (NCBI taxonomy): domain Eukaryota; kingdom Metazoa; phylum Arthropoda; class Insecta; order Orthoptera; family Gryllidae; genus Acheta; species Acheta domesticus. The sequence goes on along the minus strand of JAHLJT010009355.1, from coordinate 138,479,307 downwards.
TGTAGAAGAGGATTTGGGTAGTGAACAAACTAGGTTACCTGTTTTTTTTATCAGGTTATCTGAGTTATTAAAATGCGCATTTGTTTACAGTTCTGTAATGTTATCTAAAACTGGTCTTGGGAAAATTTATGAAGTATAATAATACTATCTTCACTGATAGTTCACTTGGCATTAAGTATTAGCAAAACAAATGCGATTTAGTCTTTTAGTTCGGTGCAATCTGTAGTTTTCTGGTCATGGTTTCCATGTCATTAGCCTTGAGGATAATTAGTTGTCACTTTTTGATATGTTAAATGATAGTGAGAAATACAGTATAAGGTGTTCTGCCATTTTCTTCCGTAACTTATTCTAAGTAAATTAAAGTACCTTTATTTTACTTCGTGCTGGAAACTGCTACCCATAGCCGCTTCCCTGAGCCATTTCATGTATCATGCCTATCAGTGAAAACTGCTTTCATTGTCTAACAGAGAGTGAGTTCGATATTGATTGGAAAAAGTGTGGAAATACCTGTGAATTTTGTTATTTTTTTCACACCCAAGCTTGTAGATTATATTTACTGGATTTTCTTAATCTCTTTTTCTTCGTCCAGAAAGTCAGTCTCGTTTGATCATGTTCTCAAAAAGACGTGTTAAATACCATCAACGTTGTTTCTGTATTAAAATGAAAAGTCAACAAATTTCCTATCGAAACCACATCATAGTAAGCAAAATATGTGGAAATAAAATTGCAACCTTGTCTTAGAAGTAAGGGCAAATGTCGAAGTATTTTGGTCTGTGTATTCATTGGACCTTCCTGCGGTAATGTATGTAGTTATGAGTAGTCGAGTTAGTGCGCCCGTCCTTGACGCGAGTGCTGTCAAACTTCATGTTATCTCAAGGCTCAACGGAAGACTGCTCGAACTCCTTGTCAAGAGTTTTTCTGATTCTAAAGACTCCCACAAAAGGACTCTTCAGTTCGTGGAAATGCGACCTTGGAGATGCCTGGGCCAAGGTTCCTGTGCATACGGGACGTACTTACTCAACATTGTGTTCTTTAACTGCATACTCAGCTTGTTAGAGGAAATGCGATGATACGATCGAGTCCCATGTGCAGAAACGGGCATCGTAAAAACATCCTGTTTTGGCGGAGAAGTTATTGCCCTTCCGGTACGTTCTACCATCATCTTGATAGGAACAGCGCGGCCGTTACACGACAGTTTCTTCTCGATCACCTCGCGTGCTCAGGCGAAGGACAATCACTTGATGGCAGAGGGCGGATCGAGCGGGACGGCAGATGGGCAGGAAGATGAGACAGCGTACGCTTTTCTAAACGGCACTCGAAAAAACAGAAGAGGCTGAGCACAGAGAGACGCAGTGAAAGCTCAAGAGGGAGCGGGAAAGAAAAGAAGAGGAAAACAAGAGGAGGGTAGAGGAGGCGAGGAAGAGGAGGGGATGAGGGAGAGGAGAGGAGAGGCGAGGAGGAGGGGATGAGGAAGAGGAGGGGTTGGGTTAGAGGCAGAGGAGGGGTTGGGTTAGAGGCAGAGGAGGGGTTGGGTTAGAGGCAGAGGAGGGGTTGGGTTAGAGGCAGAGGAGGGGTTGGGTTAGAGGCAGAGGAGGGGTTGGGTTAGAGGCAGAGGAGGGGTTGGGTTAGAGGCAGAGGAGGGGTTGGGTTAGAGGCAGAGGAGGGGTTGGGTTAGAGGCAGAGGAGGGGTTGGGTTAGAGGCAGAGGAGGGGTTGGGTTAGAGGAAGAGGAGTGGCGAGAAAGAGGAGGGGGTGAGAGGGAGGGAGAGGAGAGGCGAGGAAGAGGAGGGGTGAGGAGAGAGCGTATGTGCCTAGCACGACACGTGCGTTACCGTGGGAGTCACAGTGGCTGCTCCAAGGCTGGCGTGGAGCGCTGTGGGTGGTGCGAGTGCACTGTCGGAAGCTGCCACGCCTCTCGCGAGTCGCGCAATGCCTGTGCGACGGGCATCATGCAGAAATCGCCCCGTAGGCGTAATCCACGATAATGTGTCCGTTATTCTGATTGACGGTGAATCTGTTTACTCTGTATGCATCTGTTGTTGACTCATGTGGAGTGGTTTGTTGCTCTGCGTGTTTTGTGTTGCAATGTTCTTCACCTCAGGTCCCGTTTTATTTGTTTGCAAAACCATGAGCTAATATTTATTTTTGTTTGTAGTGCTAAACTCAGTCGATATGATATCAGGGACACTGACACGTATGACAGATTCAGTGTGGCTGCTATTGAGTTTGAGGGAAAACATTTGACAAGAAACGAGCTCGTTCAGTACCCATCGCTTACGCCGTAGTCACAACCTTCTGTCGTTTTATATGGGGATTTGAGTGTGGGTCGGAAGCGTTTTTATTGGTGTAATTTGAAGGCAATTTCGATGTTTTATGTGTCCTACAGCGTAATATAAACATAACTCGTGAGTGGAGTGCGGTGTTTTTGTGGAGTATTGATTGCTGCAAGAATAGCTTCAAAACTTTCAGATCCTCATGACAATAATTCCCTTTCGGTACACTCGAGGTTTTACGTTTGTGTATTCCATCGACGTAACAAAAGCGCAGATGTCGAAAGGTAAGACTCCCCGGGCATTAGAGATAGAAGGCGAATCCAGCCGATCATGGGGGAGGTCATGATAGATTTTTGTTAAATAAAAAAAACATATTTATTATATTGCCTGGTATTTTTGTAGCGTATAAATACTATACAATATTATTGTTTAAATAATTACATAATTTTAATATAAATAAAAATTTTAATTAATTGTGCCATGTAAAGTAAGGTAACAAACGAAAACCCTTGGCCTGGGGGGGGGGACATGGCCCCCATGGCTCCCCCTGGATCGGCCACTGCCTCTGGGTTCGTTTCCTATGTAAGGCATGGACGTGCGTTGTGTGCATTTCAAGCTCACTGTGTATCTACCTTTACACCTAAATTCCCCTCCTTTATTTCTTTCCCTTACCTTCTGGGCGGAGAAGACCAGGTAACGCACGAGCCCATAGCACTCGGTGTCAGTTGCGTGCAGGTACCGCGTGTCTCCTCTAAAACAGGTATAAGCGCGCTGGGCACACGAGCGAAGCCTACCGTGATGGATGTGGAGACTGGTACACGGGGACTGCATGTGGAAAATGTGTCTCAGCCGGGGATCTGTAGTCACTGAAATATTGTAAGTCGTGAAATAGGAATTCATACATCGTGAATTTGATTTTCTGATGCTTTCGATTAACGATACGAAAAATGTTAGTGCTAGTCGACGAAAACAAGGCTTAGACTCAAAACGATCGATTCGTGTATTTTCGTTCCGGGTCCCTCAACTACTTAGGTAATTAGTTCCGTAAATGTCATGCATGTATATCGTGGGAGTGGTTGCTGTTGCCCTCCCCTGCTGGGACGTGAGATTCGTCGATCGTTTCGGATTGCGAATTTTTCACTCACCAGGCATATGTCCTTCCCCAGGGACTCAGTCTCGGCCGGAGTAATCTCTCAGCACCCGAAAGGTCTACCTACATGTGAGGTAATGTAGTGTAATTGTGTATGTGTGTCTGTGTGGAAGCTGAGAAACGGATCAAGGTTGAGGGAGGGAAGATCGCAATCGCACACGGTTAGAAAGCCCTCCTTCGGCATTCGCCTGGTATTGATCAGAGCAACCACGGCAAAAATGCCTACCAGAGAAGCCGAACTCTGGAATTGTTATTCAGATCGTGATTGAATTCGACCCAGTTATGCAGTTAAAGCCGAAAATACGCCTCCTTCGGGACTCGAACCCCAGGACCACCTAGTCAGTGCTGCTGCTGAGGCAACGGCGTGTGCCGCTGAGCCGGCCGACGGCCGAGTCGATTGTGTATTTAGTAAAAGGGAGTGTGTCACTGGTGGGTGAATGCGCAGTCGGGCGAAGCTGTGCGGGGCCGGTCGGGGCGGAGTGGAGTAGGCCGAAGCGGAGGGGAGATGGAACGGTGCTAGAATGGGCTGGACTGGACGGGGCGGAATGGAGTAGTTGCGGGACGGGGTGGGGCGGGATCGAATGGAGGAGGGGCGGAGTGGAGTAGGCTGGAGCGGGGGAGTGGAGAAGGTGCGGAGCAGAGTAGGCTGGAGCGAGGCGGGCGAAGTGGAGAAGGGGCGGGTCGAAGTGGATTAGTTGTGGAGCGGAGTGAAGTAGGTTGGAGCGGGGGAGTGGGTTCGGGGCGGAGTAGGCAGGTGCGAGGCGGGCAGAGTGAAGAAGGGGCGGGTCGGAGTGGATTAGTTGTGGGGCGGGGCGGAGTAGGCTGGAGCGGGGTTGTGGAGAAGGTTCGGGGCGGAGTAGGCAGGTGCGAGGCGGGGGAGTGGAGAATAGGCAGGACGATGTGGGGTAGGTGCGAGGCGGGACGATGTGGGGTATGTGCGGGGCGGAGTGAAGTAGGCTAGAGCGGGCGAGTGGAGAAGGTGCGGGGGCGTAGGCAGGTGCGAGGCAGGGGAGTGGAGAAGGGGCGGGTCGATGTGGGGTAGGCGCGGGGCCGGTGGCGGCGCGAGCGCCGGGCAGCCAGCGCTCATTGTGCAGCACTTAGCGCCAGTTAGCGCGGCCGTCACTCGCGACGCTTCCTGCTGCGCTCTGCTCTCTCCGGGCGGCGCGCCGGGAAGCGCTCGCTGCAACAGACGCCCACTAACACACTTCTCACGAGTATAATCCTACCGGGAAATGTCACGAAGCGCAATCATTCTCCTGAAAAAGTTTTAGTGAAAACTTCTTATCGAAGATGAATATATAACAAATCACAATATTAATATTTTTCAAAAAAAAAAAATTAAGGCAGCACTCATGATGGGGAAGGTTTCCCCAAATCTTGACTGATTTTGATGTTTTATTCATTATGTTAAATAAAACAATATTGTGGTTTCATTACCACAATTATTTAATCTTTATAACGAATTAACCCAAGATCTATGCTGAAACTGAGGTAAAAAACATCTTACATTAGTTATTCTACTGTAAGATTTCGTTTTACTCACCTCATACTACGCTTTTACTTTCGTTCTGTACAGTTGCGTGAAAGGTAACCTTTCCATAACCGCTTTTCCTGCAAGGTTGTGTATTGCACGACTACGCTGAAGGTCGAAAACGCAACGGATAAATTGCAAAGCTTCTCCTCACGCGGAGTATGGGATTGAGGTTGTGAAACTTTTCAGCGCAGTGGGAAACGCATGTCATAGAAGCGCCTATCAATCGAGGGTTTCTCGAGGCGCGGGGAGAGAAAATAATTTCACAGCTTGCTGGGATCGGTGGCGAAAATGACAGAAGACTAATGAAATGATTGAACATCTTTCGTGAATTAAATGTATTAAATGAATGCAAACTTTGAAGTATTAAATAGTCAGTAACTATATTTATATTTAAATATTGTTAATTATGTATAGCTTTCATTATTTACGATTTTGGAAGATTATTTATTTTCGTTTATTTTAAAAACGAACGATTGAATTCGACCAATGCTGCCTCCTAAAGAATTAAGTGTTATGCTTCCTGTTTTGAAATTTAACTTTTTTCAATGCTTTTTGGTTCTTTTTATTTTTGTGATATCGCATCAATGCGATACCATCCAAAAATGCCACATGTCGGGGAGAAGAAGTAATGTTACGTTGTGATTTGAAACCTAGAAAGGTGTGTCAGCTGTTCATACGAATTCAGTTACTTTCTTTCTCCTGGACACAAACATAATTTTTGTGCATCAAAATCTTCCATTTCATTCCTGTTTAGTGTGGCTTTTCGGTTCGATCGAAATTAATGTAGATGTGACGTTTTGAACCACAGCCAAGTATATTTAAACGGATTTCGAGACACGTCACGATTACGTGTAATTTAATTTGTTTCTGTCGGGAACAACGAAAATATACAGATCTTCCTTGATTACGTGTCATATAATTTCTACTGTTACTTCACCGCTTCCTGCTCGTTAGGCACCGTTACCTTTTGTGTCGTTTTGTTTTCAGACGGGCGATGTTGGAGCTCCCGTATTTCGAGTGGGTGTGCACTGTTGTTTGCAGAGTCGTGTTTCGGAGAGTGGTATTGAAGACTCTTGTCGGTCGCTGGGGTAGTGGACATATGAGTGGAAAATGGCTCTAAGAATTTATATGGTTACTCTTAAAGTGTGTTGAAGGCAAGCTCATCGTTTCCTGATTTCGTTTACCAAAGCATGATTATATTCTCATAAAAAGTAGAACAAGCACAAGCATTGGGACATACAAATATATCCATCTCTAAGGGAAATCTCCGGAAAATTTTGAGGCAGGTTTATTTTGCGTGATATTGCTGCCCATGAAAATTTATTAAATAAATGCTAAAGGCATTGCAAAGTAAAATAGTATCTTATTTGGTCAATTTATAATTCTGTAATTAATTACTTCCGTGGAATCTCATTGTTTAGAATATTATTGTTAGTAATTTACTCACAAATTCCTGTGTTCTTAACTTATTGTAAGCCTTCCGTGAGAGAAAATGCGTCTGTGTGTTGCACATTACCTTTCTGCTTTAACTTAGGTGAGAAGAGCATATGTGAAAGTAGATTGTCAGGAAAAATAATTGTCAATATTTGAATATCTTCTTTACGAATGCCGCAATTGGTTGTTATTTACAATGCCATTCTTTTGGGGGGCGACAGTCCGTCTCGTTAAGTAAGTTACAAATCATATACGTCCCTTTTCAAGTCAGTAAACAAGAGAAAATCCCGTTGTCCTAAAGAGCGTAAGTTGTGTTGCTTTCATAGTTGAAAGAGCAACATTTGTCAGTGACAAACTGAGTTAACAGAAAGAAGAAAATACATAAAAGGAAGAAGATGACGAAGCGAAGGTGAAGAACTTCAGGCAAAGTAGTTATTTTATTGAACTCTTCCATAAAAATGAGTAAATATTTTCTCCTTGTTAAAGATCTTAAAATTGACTTAAAATTAAAATAAATTTTTACCAAGTCGTTCGGGTTCTGTTCAAATACGACTGGGTAGTAAGTATCTACTGCGATGTCAAGTCAGCGTGCGTAGCATTGCCTTTAAGATGATTTTTATGTCTCTAAATATTTGCGAAGCAGCCCCTCGGGTGACTAGCTGTGACAGTGTGCTAGCTTTCCGTGAGTTCGATACCCGGCCGAGGGTTCGAAACCCGGCCAAGGCATAAATAAAGCTGTAGCTTTCTAATACAAATCGTCTAAGTTTATATAAGCTTTGTGAAGAAAGGATATTTAGACAGGCCAAATACTCTAGGTACAGTGATGGGAACACGTCATGCTCGCCACATGTCTCACTTACTCACAGGCGTGAATAATAAATAAAAACAGCGGTGTCCCCAGGCCCGAACCCTAACTGGCAAAAGTCGGACTAATCTTACCCTAAATGGCAAGTAAACAGATTTTTGCAATACCGTTTGTGAACTTTTGTGTGTGACTGATCCCTTCTTGCGCAGCCATAAGACTGTTATCGGTATTAATGTCATAAAACAACGTAGTGCGTCATTTGTAATATCGTTCATGTGTCGTTCAAACTTTTCTCTGCGACCAGTTAATAATAAATGAATTCATATAGTATAATTAATCCAGGAATGACATTGGTTCGACCAATCACAATTCTAGAATTTTTGGAATCGACGACAGAATTGCATAATTCTCATTACATTTCTCACTGTTCATTTAACAGAAAATTGATCTTGAAACCAGAGACAGAGAAAATGTGTTCGCCTCCTGAAATTTTGGAAGTAGCAAATTTGAAAACTATTTTTCTGCGACTAATTGTAGAGGTTTTGTGAGCAATTATATTCGCCATTTGTGGAGTGGAGAAGGACTAATATAGTAAATTATTTTATCCAGAACGTTTTCTTGGGTTATTTAACATTGGTTTCTTAACAGCCTAGTTTATGGAAGATTTACTCATTCTTATGAAACACATTGCACGTACACAATGATATAAAATTCGATGCTTACTCAAAATTGCAAAAATCAATAACGAAACTTTTATTAGATATTTCAGGGTCGTAGAGAAAGTAAAGTGTCTATTATTCTCGTAGACATTACGACACTCGTTCTTACGTCGCTCGTGTAGTAAACATCTTCTTAATAATACCCATCATCATACGCTCGTTGAATATAATCTTCGTCGTGCAATATTTTCGTGTGAGAAAAATAATATAAACTAGAAATGCCTTTCCTTGAAGTGGGAGTACTCATCCGCCGTTGTAGCTACAACACATTTTATTCAGATTGTTTTTAACGGACTGGGGACTGTAAAATAACGAGTGCCAACAGTTAAGAGTGGCTTTTGTTTCTCTGTTAGGTTGCGCCAAGTCGATATAACAGAGAAAATTTTGAAAAGAGAAGATAGTTCCTTCGAGGCAGTTCGTGGGGAGTACCCGTGGGTCGAACGGCTTCCGTGCACGCCATCGCACGCTGCCTCTTCCTTTGCCCCTTCGCTCGCTCTGACGCGATAAGAACCTTCTCCGCCGCGTCTTCGGTTGCATTGCCCTCTGCTTCTGTATTCAGGGTTTAAGCCAGCGGACTATACTTCGGTTTTTCTTTCGTGGCGCGTGGGGGGGTGTCATCAAAATGGGATATCTCACGGTGATTCGCGTCGTTCTCGGTTGTGCCGCTAGGAGTCGCATGATCGCCAGCACTGCTCTATACAGTCGCGATCGTGCGACTTCTAGCGGCACAACCGAGAACGACGCGAAATACTGTGAGTTATTCCGTTTTGATGACACACCCCCACGCGCGAAGAAAGAGGAGCCGAAGTGTATTGTTTATACTTCGAATAAAACAGCAAGTCCATTGACACCTTCTCAGTTGTGACGCTGTCATCCAATCGAGAACTTAAACGTCACCGTAATGACGTCACTATAGTGAAGTTCAGATTCCGTGTTGGATAACGTCGTCACAGCTGAATAAGTGTTAACGGACTTAATGTTTCAATCGAAGTATGCACAGGTTCTAAAACAGGTGAATGTCGCGTAAAATCGCTCCTCTCCGCGAAATCACAATCTCCATCAGGTTTTTCGTCCAGCTTCTCTTGATCCGGTGAGCAAGTGCTGAGATGACCCTTTGTTTTGCTTCTGGACCTAAATGTAGCTTCACCTTGTGCAGATTTTGTTGAGCACTCTTTTTTGATAATTACGATTGCATTAAGGCCGTGGATGTGGGTTGTTATTGTGCGATTTGATTTTATGTGCTACTTGTTGATGACAGATTGTTTTACGTTACTCGGATGTTTTTGTTGTTTTTGACGATAAATCGAATCTAAATCAAATGTATTCTTCTGCGAGTTTACAATGTCTCGGTGATGTCAGTTTAGTGGGTGCAGTTTGAGGTTAAGGGATATTTTTCAAGAGTCATATAGTTTGATCCTATTTCGTCGCTGAATTGATGCAAATCAAGTCGAAACCATGCGGGAACATTAAAATAAATTCTCTGTACTAAAGCCATGCAAAACAAAAGTAAACGCAAAGCTCACAATAACCAAATATAAGAGTCCGCGCCATTCGCTTTTATATTATTTTCAAACTCCAAATAAACATTTTTAATGTAAAGTAATAATTCGCGCAAATAATATTTATTTCAAAATAAGTTTAGAATGCATTTCTTGAATTATAGGAACATAGTTTACCTGCTAACATTTTACGATTGGCAGAATGGGTGTAGGGAGTGTCACAATCCCAGAGCGAGTAAACCAACTTTGAAGTGAATACGAATCATTTCTGTACTTTATTCACCGACTGCACCCCCCAAATGTGATCCCGTTTTCTGAGGTATAGAGTAAATTGTTACTCTTTCAATCATCATGAAGGCAACGCAATTTGTAAGTGAAAAACTGAGTTTAGCAGAAAAAACCTGACAAAAAAAGAAGAAACGTTGACAAAGTCCGTAAAAAAGATAATTCGGAAGAGTCCGAAGCTTTCCGCTTCGCGTATTTTGAACCTACCAGTTCCATGCCCCTGCGCCACCAGTACAGACCCATTTTAGTGTTGAAGGGAAAAAAAACGAAAACTCAACTGTGACGACGAGAGATGCAGAAAGACCAAACTGATAATCATATTTCCTGCATTACTGTTTTCTCCGAACGACAGCTGTGGGGTGGTCCCAGCGCTACGGCTGGTTCGCCCACCCGTCATTGTGAATCATGCAGAACGGCGTTGCGTCGCCGCGAGGAAGGGAGGCGCGGAGGGCATTGCGGGGTGGAACGAGGTCGGGAGGGGTTAGGGCGTGGCGTTGCCTGGCGTGGCGGCAAGGGACGTGGGAGTCGCTACGCAGCGATGGAACCTTCCCTGCGTCAGGTCGTGTTGTTTACGTCCACATCAACTCCGCTGATCCCAGCTTTCTCTGTAATTAAAACCGGATGCTCATCCCGACGCCCTCGCAGATACCCGCGTAACGATCACCGACACAGCCACAGCTCTCAGCTTGACGCTTGTGCCGCTTTTATTCTATCTGCCTGCCACTCGGCTGGGTATGAGAGTAGTCGACGTTGATGTTGTGACATTTTATTTTGAGAAAAAATCCGCCGTAAATAAATGTGAAGTGAGGCGCAACGGGACTCCAGCATGCGAAATGGCTGCTGTGCAGAGAGAAATGTTTGCAGAGGAATTAGTGTGGAGAGTGTCGATGCGATAGGTTACGTAACGCACTCGAGCCAGCACTGGAATATTGCGGGAGTGAAACAACATTTTGTACCCATCGCTTTTCGTTTCAGGCAGCTGCTCTGTTATGCTCGGTTACTTGTGTCCTTGACCGACACGAATGTTTCACTTTCACGTTGCTCCACCTGTGGCAGTCCGCTAATGCATAGTACTTGCACTCGGAATATACTCGTGCGAAGACTTGAAAACTTAATTAACTGGAGTAAGATATTGTTTCCGTGTTGTCAGATTGCGAGGGATGTCAATGTTCTCATTACCCGAAAGTACTTGGCTAGACTGTTTCTTCGTCTAGCGCATTAATTTAACGTCCCCAATTTAGTGCTACAATAGTACAGACTTTCTTGCATTCTATCTAACTTTTGCAATTTTTGACAATTCAGAGAGTTCAACGGAAATGAAAATTTACGCAATTATTTTAGGGCTTCTTTGCTCTGAAGGAAAAAATCAAGAAAAAAATTAGAGCGGTTTTTGAGGGAAAACATACAAATTGCCTTAATTTCAAGCAGAAATTACACGCTAACTGCTCATTAGTGAAAATATTAAGTCACATTGCTTAAAAATCTAATTTTTTAGAACGGATTACATTGAGGCTAAATCTGTAACTTCAGTATTATAGTTTGAAAGGCGTCGAAAACCTCTGCAATTTTCGAAAATTCTGAGTTCAACGAAAATGAAATCTGCGCCATTTTTAGAGTCCTGTGTCCATTGGAAGAAAAAGTTAAATAAAATTTTGATCCATTGTTGGGAAAATTTCGAAATAGTTGAAGATTTATTGAAGTGCCTGCAAAAATCAAAACATTCGTTTTAAACTTGTAGGGCCTCGAGTTCGACCAGTTCGACCTGGGAATTTTCAAAAAAACTTCTGAACGGTTTAGGTGCTATCATTGACGACGGACGGACGGATTCACGGACAGAAGTTTTGCTGTCAGCCAGTTATTCTGTATCAGTGACCCACAAAATGCTGATTCTCAGTACACAACGTTGCGCAGTAATTTCCTATCTATGGAAACGAGATATGTCCCATTTTTGATAACATGGTCCCATAATAGATTTCTGCCGCGACATTGCAATACTTTCTCTCTACTACGTAGGCAAGTTGTATGGCGAGAAAGTGAACATCTTCTGAGACTTTTCTCATTATTCTTATTTTATTTTCTCCCTGTCTGCGTAGAATGCCGAGTGATGCCCGACAGCCTTCGAGACGAAGCACCGGTATTTGATAGATGACCCCATTCTCCGTTCGTAAATAACTTGGGCATTCTCTGGCGATAATCCAGAAAATTGGTCTTCTCTGTAGAGTAAAAAATTGGAACGGCCGTATTACACGTTTTCAGATTTTGACAGTTTGTGTAACTTTAAAGAATGCAAATATGATTCACGGAATTTTCTGAAATTCACTTTTGAAAGATAATGACTTTCTGGACTTTATTTTTTAAGTGAAATATGTTTTGAACACGTAACACATTTCTTGCACATTTGTCGCATGGTATCTTGCTCGTTTATCAGCTGCAGCATGCAAAGCTTCCAACACCAATGATATTTGCCGAACATCTGAAGAAGTAATCATTTCCTTGTGGTACGCATGCTGAACTGAACTGAACTGAACTGTTCGATAGAGAAGCCGCGAGGGTTCAAAACGATGGAGCGGGAAGCCGGGAAATTCCGAAGAGGGGTGTGACGGGGTGGTGTAATTCGGGACGGGGAGGGTCGGTACGAGATAAAAGCGGAGCGATGTGGGGTGGGACGGGACGGGACGAGAAGAGATGAGATGAGACGCGGCGTGTGCAGAGAGCTTTCGGTGGGGTGGCTTTTTCGGCGGGACGGGACGAGACGCGGAGGGAGCGGAGAGCGTTCGGCGGGATGGGACGGGATGTGACGAGACGCGGGGGGTGCAGAGAGCGTGCGGGATGGCGGTGTTCAGCGGAGCGGGGCGGGGCTGAGCGGGACGGTGCTGAGCGGGGCGGTGCTGAGCGGGGCGGGGCTGAGCGGGGCGGTGCTGAGCGGGGCGGTGCTGAGCGGGGCGGTGCTGAGCGGGGCGGTGCTGAGCGGGGCGGTGCTGAGCGGGGCGGTGCTGAGCGGGGCGGTTCTGAGCGGGGCGGTGCTGAGCGGGGCGGGGCTGAGCGGGGCGGGGCTGAGCGAGGCGGTGCCGAGAGGAATGTGACAAGACGCAGAGGGTGCGGAGAGCGTTCGGCGGGGTGGCGTTGTTTGTTCCGCGTGGCCCGGGAGCGCTTTCTATCATTTGAATAACGGCTGCGACGCGCCTTGCCGTGCCGTGCCGGGGCGGGGCCGGGCCACTGTCTGTGGGCGTGCACAGTCGCGCCGCTCCTTGGCGACCCGAACGCGGAGTCTGTGATGGGCGCCGCCCTCTGCGGAGACAAGCGAGCGCACCAGGAAGAATGCTCCAGAAGAACCCGGCTCCACCGGTTCGCTCGCTTTCAGGCTTTCCAGCCCTCCTCGGGAGTTCGCCGAACCAATAACTAGTGAATCGACTTTTTCTTTCGGCAACTGAATTGTCAGAGGGACATTTTTGTGACAGTCTCCGGCAGTTCTCATATTATTACCTTATTCATAGATTTCTTAGATATAATGGATGCGAATGGACACGAAAAAGTTACTTCAGCGAGACTAATATGCCAGATTTCGTTGTTTGTAAAATGTGAAATTTGAGACACCACAAAGCGGTGCTCGCCTTTTGTCATGTCGTGCCGCAGCGGATCTAGTCCAAAAATTTACCATTTTATAAAGTTAACAATTTGCTATTACAGTAAGAGACTACATTTGCTACCCACCGACCGGTTCTTTGCCCTTGGATAAGCTGACGAGCTTTCCTGCTCGTCGTTAAATGTATTATGTATTTTATTACTCGTTGGACACCCAACATAAACAGGCTTTGTGAAAGATAATGTGAAATCAGCTGAAAACATAAAGTAAAATGTACTTATGGATGTGCAATGATAATAATTAGTGTATGTACGTACTTCTTAGAAGTCGTTTTGTTAAGCAAATATTCATAATATTTCGCGAGTTGTTTTCATTCTGTTTACACAAAAATGACAGTAAGAATACTACATTCTGTTTTTAGCATTGTTGTACCAAAGTAATGTCACATCCACTCATTTGTGTTAATATGTAAAGAATAAGTGAAAATAATGTATATGTTATTATTTTGTTTTATTTTCCAGTATATTGTAAACACTAGTTACGAAGTAAATGTAAGGATCACAAAATAGTAATATAGATGTAAATTCAAATGCTAATTATTTTGTTTCTGTTTCCATATTTATGTAACTTGAAATATACTCTTGTCAGTAAAGTATACATGTAAGTACTATGTATAAATGTTTGTCTGCATTTGTAAGGCAAATTTAAGGTTGTTTTTTTATTGCGGTCGCTTATGACTCTGGAAATTAAAACGCCACTAAAATTAAAACGTCAAATAAACTTTTAAAAAATGCCTATTATTAGCTTTAGAATCAACACTCCCTGGGTGTTGATTCTATATGACTGCGGAACATATTCTCCGAACATATAGCTTCCTACAAGGTGACGCGAATGGTGACAATTATATAGAAATATTAAAGTTAACTCCATTACAGTTATAAGGTAACACACACTATCATCACATTCCTAGGCAGCGGGTCATCAGGTATATTTGAAATTCAGATATTGGTTATCAGATTATGGTAAGACCCAAAGCATTGTATTGGCTAAGGTATTTATTAATCGATTCTAAACTTTCTAGAATGTTTAAGGAGTTGGTGACATATCTCTTTACGTTATACAGTTTTTGAAAAATTCTTGTTATCGCACCACGAGCCGCAAAGTGTCTCTGGAGATACGCAGCGTGTACGCTGCATTCCGGATCTCCGACGCTTGCCATAGATTCCCTAGATCAATCAGGAGGGCCGTATGACAACCGGTGATCAACCCATCCCTTGTCCCTAAGAATGGGAATGGCGACAGAATCGGGGAGTAAGATCGCGTGTCGTCCGTACCCCGCATTCTTACTCCGTCATTAACCTGGAACCCACCGATCAGAGCAACGAATTGGGCCTGCGAATTTGATTTCGGCAGGCGTCACACCGGCAGTGGTAGCTCAGGCCATCAACCGTCATTGCAGAGCCTCTTATCCTAGGTTCGAGTGGCCGACGGTGGCACGATTTTCGACACTAGCTACGAAGCCTACATAGCTAGGTCGCATTCAATCGCTGATTGGAGGGTAAATCTTTGATCGGTAGTTTTCCGTGGTTTCTCTGATCAATACCAGCCGAATGCCGGAGCAGTACCCTAAAAAACGGGCCACACACTCTTTCCTTCTCCTTCCTTGTCCTGTCCTCACGTCTTACTTACACAACTTACCACTTTCATGCACTACACTACCATACATGCCGGAGGACCGGTCGGGAGCATAGAGCTTGTCCCGTCAGTGGAAGATACCTGGTTGGGGAAAAACCCGCTAGCTGAAAGCTAGGTAGGCGCCAGATCGAACCATCCAGCGGGAGAAGATCACCGCCACCTCCCGAGGAAAAACATGCACCACACTTACGGGACTCATGACCTTAGCAGTTGACGCGCCCGGAATCGAAAATGAATCAAATCGGCAGGCGCCGAATCGCCGATGTTGTGTACATCAGGTAAATTTATGGCACCTGACGTGGATCAAATCCACGACCTCCCGATCACCGGTATACTTGAATGTAAGGCGTTGCTTTAACGTTCGTCGGCGTTAATGAGTGTTAAATAAATTTCCTTCAACGGCGACCAAGCGCAATGTAAACTCCGCACGTTTTGTCAGTGGTATGCTACACGCGCCCGCTGCCACATTTACGACCGCGGTTTTCCCATTGACCTGTTGAATCTTAGCACGCGGAAGCGGGTGGCTGTCTGTCCCCGAAACCGAGAAACCCCTCCGCCCACGCGTCGGGCGCGCGTTGCGGTGCTGCAAGCGCTCCTCCGCGCTTTTCGCCCGTGTGTGACTTGGGGCATGCATTGATACCTGCACACGGTATACAGTTACGCCAGCTCGGAGCGCGTATTTCACAGTGCGGCTTGTATAATCGATGTTAGCGCCTGCGTCCTAACCGTCACCGCGACCCTTCGCAGCGAGATTTCCGTGTCAGATCCCGCGCCACACTTCCTTAATGCACACTTTCTAATAGATGAAAGCTCATCCACCAGGAGGAATAATAATAATAATAATAATATATAATAATAATAATAATAATAATAATAATAATAATAAAAACAATAACAATGTAGAATCTGTTCATAGCTTGAAAATTCAGAAATATGTACCGTTGACTCAAGAGCTTCGCCATCAATGGAAACTTCAGAATATCGGCATACAACCGATAATAATGTCCACCACAGGATTAGTACCAACACACACAGTGCATGCAATTCAATTATCTTGCGTAGAACAAACGCAGAAAGCAGTAATACTGGATGTCAAGAGTAACATTCGTTCGCATCTTGCCTCTGCGAGACCGACCGAGCCTAGACCAGCGATGGTCAGGTGAATGTTCCTGCACATAGTGCAGAGAGTGAAAACTTCGGATTAAAATAATAAACCGGCGACATCTGTTGGACGACTGTGCCCCGTATTGTACGACCAACAAATTCAAACCGATCGCCCGATAGTGACAAATAAACCAGATATTATTATCCAGGATGGAGAAAAAAATCGTGTTTACTTATAGACGTGGCTGTGCCGTGCGATCAAAATGTAACCAAGGAGACTGTAGATAGAAGAGTTTAGTCGAGATTACTCGAGATTAGTCGAGTGTGGGACGTAAAAGCACAGGTCGTCCCGATAGTTATCAAAGCTCTGGGATTTGTTCCGCAAAATTTGTGTACGAACTTCTGAATGACCTGAGAGTTTAGCGAAGACAGGGAAGTGCTTTATTTGGAACAGTCCACATTTTGCGCAAATATTTTATAGCCTTTGGCAGTCCCTAGAACTACACCTTAAGAGGCAAGTAAGGTTGGAAGTAGATTTTATATTCAACCCTCTGATAATATTTTTAGCCGGGAAGTAGAGCAATAATAATAATCATAATAATGATGATATTAATAATAATAATAATAATAATAATAATAATAATAATGACACCAGCAGGCTAATGGTAGTTGAAAAGCTAAAAGAGAAAATTCAAGCATGGGCTCAACGAATAAGAAGGTACAAACGTAGAATAGATTTCCGTGTACAGAACCGGTTGTTTGAAACAGATGCGAAGAGATTCTATCGCAATCTGACTCAAAAACCGAATGGCAAAGCTGTTACTCCTTCAAAAGATGACGTCGAAGCATTTTGGGCAGGAATCTGGGAAGAGAGCAGATCCTACAACAAAGACGCATCTTGGCTTCAATCTGAAGTTGATGCTGCCGATGAACTTGTAGAAACAGTGGAAGATGTTCACCAATTCTCGGAAGACGACCTCTTCCAAGCAATTAAGAACATGGGAAACTGGAAGTCCCCCGGGATTGATAAGATCCAGATTTATTGGATTAAGAAATTAACAGCAATACATTCTCATCTAGCAAAGGCTGTTAATAAAATTTTTGAAAACCCAAAGGAAATCCCGGAATGGCTCACACGCGGCATCACGTATTTGCTACCCAAAGCGGGAGACAGCTCTTTGGCGAAGAACTACAGGCCAATTACTTGTCTGCCAGTACTGTACAAAGTTATAACTTCAGCCATAGCTGACAAAATGTACAGACATCTAGATAAGAATCATCTAATGCCAGCTGAACAAAAAGGATGTCGTAAAGGCTCTTATGGCTGTAAGGAAATCTTGCTCCTGAATAAAGTCATCTTGAATGATGTAAAGAAACGCAAACGTAATTTGAGCATGGCTTGGATTGACTACCAAAAGGCCTTTGATAGTGTACCACACGATTGGATTTTGAAGACCCTGGAGATCTACCGATTTCATCCTAGACTTACTGAATTTTGCAAGGCTAGTATGAAGTCGTGGAGAACCAGGTTACTAATACCCAGCGGAAAGGAAGCAGTAGAAACCAGAAGTATTCAGATTAACAGGGGTATTTTTCAAGGAGATTCACTATCCCCTCTGCTGTTTTGCATTAGTTTGATCCACTATCGAGACAGTTGTCGCAAGCTGACTTTGGTTATAAGCTCCATGGTGATGAAAGGCCAGTATCACATTTGTTTTACATGGATGACCTGAAAGTGTTTGCTAAGAATGAAGCGATTCTCTCCCAAATGCTGTCTGTCGTGAATGACTTTAGCAATGACATCTGCATGAAGTTTGGTCTTGACAAGTGTGCAAAAATCAATTTAAAAAGAGGGAAACTCACAACGTCTGAGAACATTGAAATTGATACGCACACTGTGATTCAAGATCTTGAACCAGGTAAAACTTACAAATATCTGGGCATTGAAGAATGTGAAACCATCTCGAACGACAGAATGAAAGAGAGAATTCGTAGGGAGTATTATAGGAGAGTGAGACTGGTCCTGCAGTCCGCACTGAATTCCAGGAATAAAATATCTGCAATAGGTAGTTTGGCGGTACCTGTAGCCGAATACAGTTTTGGACTAGTGGACTGGACTGAGCAAGAAATTCGCACCATGGATCGAAAAACCAGAAAACTGCTAACAATGCATCATGTTGCCCACCCTCGAGCTGATATACATAGACTTTATGTGTCACGTAAGGAAGGAGGAAGAGGCCTCAGACAAATTGAGGCCTCCTGGCACAACGCAATAGTCGGGTTGGGGAAGTATGTAGTCAGCCATCAAGATGACCCTCTAATGAGGCAGGTCATGAAATCTGACCGAAGAATGGGAAACAGAGGCATTGTTAGTGTAGCAAGAAGCATTGCGAAGAAAACTAGGCAAGACACGTCGAGTAACACAGACACTGAACTTCTGATGCTGCTAAACATGAAGTGTGAGACACAAAAAATGTTAAAGAAAACGTGGAGAGACAAACCACTCCACGGACAATACCTAAAAAGAATGGACAAGGTGCAGATCAATAAAGATCAATCATTTATGTGGCTTAAAAGGGGAAGGATGAAGCCAGAATCGGAAGCACTTGTAATAGCTGCCCAAGATCAGGCCTTGAGAACACGACATTATGATAAAGCGGTTCTCAAAATTTCCCAAGATGATAAATGCCGCATTTGCCAGGAGCAAGTAGAAACCATCGATCATATTGTCTCAGCTTGTCCAATCCTAGCAAAGACAGAATACCTGAAAAGACATGACAGGGTGTGTAGCTACCTCCACTGGCAGATCTGTACCGCCCTCAAAGTTCCAAACACATGCCTCAAGTGGTACGAACACTCACCAAAACCGGTGACGTCTGTTGGATTGTGTACGATATTGTACGACCAACAAATTCAAACTGATCGCACGATAGCGGCAAACAAACCGGATATAGTTTATCCGAGATTTGGCGAAAAAAATCGGTGTTTACTTGTCGATGTTGCTGTACCTTGCGATCAAAACGTCGTTACCAAGGAGGCAGAGAAACGTCTTAAATACAAGAGTTTGGAAATCGAGATCAGCCGAATGTGGGGCGTAAAGGCACAGGTCGTCCCGATAGTTATCGGAGCTCTGGGATTTGTTCCGCAAAATTTGAGTAAGAACTTGTCTAAACTCCCAGGTAATTCAAAAGACTGGGAAGTGCAAGAAATTGCTTTATTTGGAACAGCCCACATTTTGCGTAAAGTATTGTAGAGGCACTGATAGTGACCGGATCTGCTCCTTAGGTAGCTGGTTGCAACCTGGAGTAGATCTTATATTCAGCCGACTCAAAACATCTTTAGTCGTGATGTAATGGGAAAATAATAATAATGATATTAATAATAATAATAATGATGATAATGAAATTAATATAAATAATTTTCCTGACGGAATCATATGGAAAGATTTGTGATACTGTACTAGTCGGAGTTTTAAAGTATGAGTGCATTTAAATTGTCATTTAATTGTCTCAGCTTAGCATGACAGTGCTTCCCTGCGTAAAATTTTGTTCTCGAATATTTTCTCAGACGCATTATTTTTAATGTGTAATGCCCCAAGACTTATAAGAGGTGCATTTGTAATTTCTTTCCTATATGTGTTTCATCGCAAGAATACATTCCCACCTTCATTTGTGAGACGTAATTGTGGAACATTCATGGATACTCTCTAGAATTTACGAGTCTTACTTTATTATGCCTTAGTGTTTCTAGCATATGATTTCCATGAAACAATTAGTTCGTAAAAAATCAGAAAGGTTCTTTGAAAAGTAATTTTCTCCTGAACACACTGACATTGCTGTGAAACCTTTCTTAAGAGATCCCTTATGGTTCCCGGGAAAAAAACTCGCCGATATAGCTCACCGCTTAAGAATACGGAAATTGGGCATCTAATTTTTCTCTTTGGACTTTTATTCTCATTAAATATATTTAATACCAGTAGGGTTGTTGCAAGTACGTACTTGAACATCTCGCACAAACTCAGTTCTTTTCAGGTATTTAAATTCTTTTCCTCTTTCAATACCACTGGTTGTTTCATGCTCTTTATTCCCAAGTAGACTTCATGCTGCGATTCTCACCATAGGAAAATTGCAGAACATGTATGAAAGGTCACTTATCTGAAACGCACATTAATCATCCTACAAAATAAGCAATTCTGCATATCTCTTGTGTGTAATCTGACGCATGAAGATGTTTTTTGTAGACAGTCAAATCCATTGGTCTTCTGCTTTTATAGTATTTGATATCAAAAATCGCAAAAGGGAAGTTGTGACCTAGTACAGGTTATTAAACGAAATATTCCTAGCCGTTGAACCACGTGGCCAGCCTAAGAGACCGCTTGAAGAATAATATTTATAGCTGTCTTATGGGAAAATAAATAGAGTACTCGAAAGAAAAGATTGTTAATTGAGGTGTGTGCGCGTAATCAAGGTAGCGTAATATAAAGGTGTTCTATTTAGGGCTTACTGACCAGTACTGTTGAATCAGGTGAGATTCAGTAAAATTGCGGTGTCCCCGCCACTAGTCGGGGAGGATAGCGCCTCGCATAGTCTCTGAATGTGGCGTTCTTAGGCGCCGCCGTCGCCGCCGCTGCTGGGGCTGCCGTCCTCACGCGCGGGGAGGACGAGGCGCTTCGCAGTCGGCGGCGGCGTCTCCCAGACGCCGAGCGAGCGCCCCCGACGCCTCCACAGCGGTAGGTTGGCCCGCGCACCTTCCACGCTCCCTTTCCTCCCGCCTCGCTCCACGCCCCGCTCCCACCCTGCCCCGCTCCCTCCTTCCCCGCTCCCTGCCCGCCCCGCTTCCTCTCCGCCGCGCTCACTTCCCGCCCCGCTCGCTACCCGACCTGATCCCTTACCGCCCCGGCCCGCTCCCTACCTGCCCTGCCCCGCCCCCTATCCGCCCTACTCCCTACTCGCCCCGTTCGCTACTCCCCCGTTCGGTACTCCCCCGTTCGCTACTCGCCCCGCTCTCTACTCGCCCCGCTCGCTACTCGCCCCGCTCGCTACTCGCCCCGCTCGCTACTCGCCCCGCTCGCTACTCGCCCCGCTCGCTACTCGCCCCGCTCGCTACTCGCCCCGCTCGCTACTCGCCCCGGCTCGCTAATCGCCCCCGCTCGCTACCCGACCTGATCCCTTACCGCCCCGGCCAGCTCCCTAACTGCCCTGCCCCGCCCCCTATCCGCCCTACTCCCTACTCGCCCCGCTCTCTACTCGCCCCGCTCTCTACTCGCCCCGCTTTTCCTACTCGCCCCGCTCTCTACTCGCCCCGCTCGCTACTCGCCCCGCTCGCTACTCGCCCCGCTCGCTACTCGCCCCGCTCGCTACCCGCCCCGCTCGCTACCCGCCCCGCCCGCTACCCGCCCCGCCCGCTACCCGCCCGCCCGCTAACCCGCCCCCGGTCGCTACCCGCCCCGGGTCGCTACCCGCCCCGGTCGCTACCCGCCCCGCTCGCTACCCGCCCCGGTCGCTACCCGCCCCGGTCGCTACCCTCCCCGGTCGCTACCCGCCCCGGTCGCTACCCGCCCCGGTCGCTACCCGCCCCGGTCTCTACCCGCCCCGTCGCTACCCGCCCTGCTCGCTACCCGCCCTGCTCGCTACCCGCCCTGCTCGCTACCCGCCCTGCTCGCTACCCGTCCTGCTCGCTACCCGCCCCGCTCGCTACCCGCCCCGCTCGCTACCCGCCCCGCTCGCTACCCGCCCCGCTCGCTACCCGCCCTGGTCGCTAACCCGCCCTGCTCGCTACCCGCCCTGCTCGCTACCCCGCCCTGCTCGCTACCCGCCCTGCTCGCTACCCGCCCTGCTCGCTACCCGCCCTGCTCGCTACCCGCCTGCTCGCTACCCGCCCTGCTCGCTACCCCCCCGTCGCCCCTTATCCCGCCTCGTCCCCGCCCCACCGCCCTTACTCCGTCCTTCGCCCCCGGCAGTGGAATAACTGTTCGGATGCCGCAGGCAGCAGTTGATATAGTTGGTTTGCAGGTCAGATGTTTTGTATTTCAAAGGTGTGAATAATTATTATTCTAGCTGCTGATCGTAACCCAGCCCTCCCAATCAGGTAGCTAAAGCTCTTTGAAGTCCATTTATTGGGGAGAGGGGAGTTTTTGGAAAATATTAATACTGCTGAAATAGTTTTAGAAAAAAGTTACTCTTTTCCTCTTTTGGTGCCTTCAAGTTCTCGAATTTAAGCGGAAATTATCATATTTTTCTGATTGAATTAAAATATTCACCAGCACGTTCTCTTCGTTTGTGTAGACAAGCGTTAATTATTTATCTACTGTTAGGGATTTGATACGGCAATAAAAAAATTATCGTTACGTGTTGTATTGACAATTGATACAGTTTCCTTTTCTTTACTCGGGCTTTTATATAAAATACCAAATAATCCTTTTTGAAGTTACAATATAAACGAATTTGAGTTATTATCGGTAACTAACGATTTGATAAATATAGGTAACTCGTTTGGTTTCTTATTGATGAAGAGAATTGCATTATTATTTACTCACAAGATCGACAATTTAATTAAATGAGCCAAGGTTTTTAGTAGATCGTTGCAAGGATTTTTTATTGTTGTAAAAATGTAGAATACTGAATCTTGCGAATTATATTTTCCGTGCAAGGTGCTTGGTGAACGCTTTCCACAAAAATTGCTCAAACAACGTTTCTTCTCAGCCTGTAATGTAATTTATTCCTGTAATGTAAAACAGTGGTTCAGATAGTGCAACATTAAAATCAAGCATTGTCAGAGCACATACGAACTAATTTTTCTCTTGTTTCAGGTAAGCTCTTCCAGAAGACATGGTGCGCTACAGACGTGTTGTGTCCACAATGGTGAGAGAGAGTTTGCCTACAAAATAATTTGAAAATAAACGTTCATTGCCGTTCCGCTTCGCCGTTCAGCTTGGTGCAACGAATTGTTAATTTGCTTCAAATCGCGTTCGACCATTCCTCAGATTTTACAAAGGGGGGTGTTTCTGTCTGTTTTGGTAATTTTATTCCAACATAGTCACAAAATGTAAATATTATGGTGCTTAGTGTTCCACCAAATCAGTGCATTTTAAGTGGCGAGTGTTGCGTAATAGTTACCTTAGTATACGAAAATCACATTTTCTCCACACAGTTGTGCCAAGGACAAACTATATCATGGGACGATAAATACTTTTGCGGTGGGTAATGAACGGAGATATAAGCAGCTGATTCCTGTGTCGTCGTGCCGACAGCGTCGAGGTCAGCAAGCAAGCAATCATGTTATTAAGCTGGTGGGTTAGATGGGAGCAATTGACTCGCTCCGCTCTCTTGTTTGAACTCAAATGCCCCTGCCCAGGGACGTAATCTGGAGAGGGCTTGTCCAGCACCCCTCCACATGGAGAGGGTGCTGCCTGACAGCCCCGTAAGTTTCTTTGGCAATAAATATGTAATTCTGTCTGAGAGATCAGTCAATTGATATGTTACTTAGAAATTACGGTTTTATAGAAGTAATTTTTTATTTACAGACCGCTAAGACGTATCTTCTTATATCTCAGAGCGAACTCAGAGACAGTGAGTCGCTAAGAGTCAATCATTTTTTTACAAGTTCTAGTTAAATGCCCCGTGCCACAGAGTAAAGAACAAGAGAGTTCGTAATTAAGCGACATTCGTTTCGCCAGCATTTGAATGATTGCACAAACTGTAATAATGGATAAGGTGTGCACTTTACTAGGATTTTCTTAATTTCTACAAAAACGTACCTTAGTATTATCCAGAGCCGAGCCTCTCAAATGTTTATTCGTTCACATTCCGTTGTGAAGATGTCTTTTTGTAATACAGTAAATTGTCTTTCTTATTGTGATTGATAATTTAAATATTCTGTATCGGGTTTTGGGAAATGTTACGTTAATTGATCTTTTGTTCAGACTTCAGTGTTCATCATCATAAGTATAGAAATTTACGTTTTCTGGAACTATTTGATCCGGTCTCGTTCAGAAACCGATTTCTCAATCTCTTAGGTACCGTAATGTGTACGTTAACATTTTGAGATCATTGGGACATTGTCATGGCCATACTATTAATTCTAATATTTTTTTATTTACATCTAATATTTTAAATTCTTGTGTCAGTATTTCGTATTCTGTCTCTTCTTTCTTATCCAGCTACAGCCCTTACTCAACTGATTCTGTTGTTGTCACTCTTGTTGTGCATTATTTTTTGTCCGCATCCCACATTCGTGTTTCGGGAAGAATTTCTTCATGGCAGTTCTCTGGGTTGTGCTAAAAAGGAAAATAATTAATGATCATCTGAAAAGTGCTTCCCATATCTCTCTCTCTCTCTCTCTCTCTCTCACTCACACACACACACACACACACACACACATACACACACAACAAAATTCTGATCACTATCTTTGACCTTTCTTCCGTTAGTTGACCGAACGCGAGGGAAGGGTTGGGACGCGTTTGTGGCTGGCCAAGTGCGTTGGCGATAGTGCTGTTTGTTAGCAAGTTGGCAGTCCATTGGAGTGCCAGTGCCCCATGAAACTGCTAGAAAGGAATTGGTTCCTTCTAGAAGTATGTTTTTCTTTGCACTCGAAATCAGCTATTCAAATGGCGGAAATCAATTAAACTTCAAGTGCCAACAGTGTAGACAGAAAACGATTAGTAATGAGCGCCTAGGGAAATGCAACTAATGCTCTATTAATAATAAACTAGTGGTGCTACTGAATGGCACAGACTTTCCCGTATTAGTTTTCTATTTCCTCCTCCGGTCTCGGCTAGCTATTTGCAATTGCCACATACTCGTGCCAGCTGACGTCTGTCGCTGCTCCAAGTACATTATTTGACATTTTCTTAATTTTTTCGGTTTCCTCATGGTTAGGACGGAAATATTCATTTTAAAATATTAAAGACAAGTAAAACATCGTCCTAAATGCCAAATTTCTTCGAAAAAATTTGAGACCGTCTTAAAAAATGACGTTTAAAATGCTACCAAAAATGCGAAATTTGAAGCTCTTTTTCACAGAAAACTTTTGAGTTTTCGAAATTGTGTTTTGTTTAAACGCTCTACGGAGTGGGTAGGTAAAACTCAAAAGCCTAGCACACCGGCGGGATTGGATATGCGTTAACGTCGCTCAATTAACCAGTGCTTCAGTAGTTATAAAGGAGTAAAGATGGATAGAAAATTTAAATATCTACGGATTTAAAGCACTAAGAGTTTTCGAATAGAGAGAAATTTGAACTTTCCACTCAACCAAATTTCGTTGTGATGTTTTACGAAAATCTCTTCTACGTCAATAGAAAATAGAAAAAAAAAACATTTAATTTGAAAAACGATCCTTCGTACTCCATCTTTTGATATAACTCTTTTGTTTCGATGTTTGTTTGAAGAGGGCGAATTATTAGGACGCTGGCCGGTTAATAGTAGCTTTTTGTTCAGGTTCGGCTGCATTTTTTCGATACAACTGTACAATATTATGGAAACATTATTACATGATGAAGGGGAGTGTTTCATACTAGCTTCAAACTTTTCTCTCCGAACGTTTTTATTCAAACGGCTTCAGTTCTCTCCTTTCTGCTTTATATCCTTCTCCTTGCACGTTCTCACTGGCTGAGATTACCATTGTCCGCAGAGTTCTGGACCGGGGGTTCAAGTCCTGTGAGGGGGATTTTCGACACTAGCTGCGTAGCCGGATCGAATTCAACTACTATCTGGTGGGAGAATTGTAGCCGCCAGCTGCCCTGATCGGTTGTTCCCCCGAAGACGTTTACCAGGCGAACGTCGGATCAGTACACATTAGTCAACTGGCCACAGACTGCGCGCGATCTTGTCTCCTCCTCCCCTCAAACTCACTTCTTATACTTACTTGCACTATATCTACTACACATGTTGGTAACCATTCGGGTGCTTAGAACTTGTCTCGGGTGGGGCGATGTTCGCTTCGGGACACCTGGAGGAGAAACTCCACTAGCTGACGGGTAAGAGGGCGCCGATCTCACCGAGCAGAGAAGAAATACCGCCTCCTCTCCTGCCCTCCGGGAAGTAACATACACCACACTTGTGGGACTACTGACCCACCGGTTGATGCGTGCGGAAGCTGTAATGTTATCGCTCAAAACTTTCCGTTCTCGTGGGTTCCTGCCCATCCGTGCGTTTGGCGAAACACTTCCGCAGGGCGTAGGGGTGTGGCGCTAGTGCAACCGGGTGCGTACACGGGGACTTCCGAATCCGAGGTCCTCGAATGAGACTGCCCGCCTACCGGAAATAAAGATGGCAATGGCAAAGAAAGGCTGCTTTTCGACTTTCTGCGCCGAGATCCCCGTGAACGTATATTTTGATTTAAATGCCGTAAATCATCTGTTATGGGGCCATCCAATGTGCTGCACTGTACTGCGGTTTATTTAACTTTTTCCCTGGCAGGTATCAGCTGTTGACGTTTCAACTATCGAGAGCTTGAACGTCACCATAGTGTCATCACTGTGGTGACATATGAGCTCCCGATTGAATGAAACCGTCAACAGCTGATTCCTTCCAGGAGCTTCGAGAGTGTGAACGTCACCATAGTGTCGTCACTGTAGCGACATATAAGCTCCCGATTGGATGAACCCGTCAGCAGCTGATTCCTACCAGGGGCATATACCACAGTAGTGAAATCGAAATATAGCTGCAGGTCCCGATTGGATGAAACCGTTTAACAGCTGATGCCCTGCCACGGGGTAGTATACTGCAGTAGTGAAAACGAAATATAGCTACCTCTTCGCGCTTACCGCGTGGTGGTGAGTGGGGTGGAGGCGGGGGGCGTGGCGGAGGGCGGCTGGCCGTGCGCGTGGGCGCGTGGGAAGGCGCCTGTCGAGCGCGAGGTCGGCGGCGCGCGGCCGCCCGCCCGCCCCACGCCGTGTTGTCCGAGTGCGCTCGCGCTCTGGGAGATTCCGCGGCCTTCGAAATTTGGAGGTCGCCTCGCTGCGCGCGCGCGCGGTTCCGCGTCTTTCGACACTTCAAGAGGTTCTTCGAAGAGCGGGACTTGCGCTTTTTCGTGTCTGCTCTTCGCGCTTGCGTCAATAGCGCGATCTTTGGCGGAGGCGGGTAGGGTCACGAGTTCTTTTTGTCTCCTCTTTATGCGGACGTCGTTCTTTTTGTAGGTATCTATCACCAAGATACTGCATTGCCGTATTAACACATGGCTGTACGAAAAGAAAGTACGACTCTTGTTTGATTTCCGTATTAGATTAAATGAAAAGAGACCGTCAAACCGCTATGAATTGAAACCCGTTACCCTTCACATGTACACTTCTGTCGGTATATGGGTTGGTCGACGTTCTTATTTAGATGCCAATTACAAAGTGATTCGGCGAATACTGGCGTATTTCACTTAATAATTTCAAATGCTATTTCGAAAATATTCCAGTTGTGTGTTTTCCTCCAATGAATGGAGGACATCGCACCAAATCAGCACTAATTATACCAAATTTTTTAAAATATATTAATGGAAAAAATCTGTTTGATGGAGTACTTGGAAATGAGATAATTAATACTTCATCGGCACTAGTTATCACATCACATAATGGATTCTGAAACTAGACTTCCAAGATACATTGTTCTTCCATTGATTTAAAAAAACAACGTATAGGAGATTCGAAAACTGTTGAAATGGCGTAGACCTATCAATATTTCTCCAATTTCAGCATATATTAAAACAGTTTCCATTAACTTTCTAATAATTACTGATTCGTAACCACTGCCTATCATTCTTTAGTCGCATCTTATATCATAATTCTAACATTCAAATTAATGCAGTCATCATGCCTATGATCTTTTCAAATTTTATGATTTAGTTTGGTGAATGATTGGCTAGACATTTTGATGAACGCTTTAATGTTGTTTCTGAACTGCAGACATTTTTTAAGACTCGACACACAATGTCGTTGAAATCGGGTTACTTAAATACTTCCTTAATGGGCGAGGGCGACGAAGGTACTTTGGCATTAGTTCTTCAACTGTCATTTACTACGTGGTGTGGAACGTTGGAAAGGGGTTCGGTGAGGGGTGAAAGGGATGCGGTGAGGGAGGAGAACTTTCCGTGAGGCGTTGGGGGCGGAGAGGGGCGTTGGGGGCGGAGAGGGGCGTTGGGGCGGAGAGGGGCGTTGGGGGCGTTGGGGCGGAGAGGGGCGGAGAGGGGCGTTGGGGGCGGAGAGGGGCGTTGGGGGCGGAGAGGGGCGTTGGGGGCGGAGAGGGGCGTTGGGGGCGGAGAGGGGCGTTGGGGGCGGAGAGGGGCGTTGGGGGCGGAGAGGGCGTTGGGGGCGGAGAGGGGCGTTGGGGGCGGAGAGGGGCGTTGGGGGCGGAGAGGGGCGTTGGGGGCGGAGAGGGGCGTTGGGGGCGGAGAGGGGCGTTGGGGCGGAGAGGGGCGTTGGGGGGCGGAGAGGGGCGTTGGGGGCGGAGAGGGGCGATGGGGGGCGGAGAGGGGCGATGGGGGGCGGAGAGGGGCGATGGGGGCGGAGAGGGGCGATGGGGGGCGGAGAGGGGCGATGGGGGGCGGAGAGGGGCGTTGGGGGCGGAGAGGGGCGTTGGGGGGCGGAGAGGGGCGTTGGGGGGCGGAGAGGGGCGTTGGGGGCGGAGAGGGGCGTTGGGGGGCGGAGAGGGGCGTTGGGGGGCGGAGAGGGGCGTTGGGGGGCGGAGAAGGGCGTTGGGGGCGGAGAGGGGTTTGATAGTGGGGGCGGCAGCGGGGTAGGCCTGTTGGCGAGCCGCGCCCACCTCAGCCGCATTGCGGCGCTCCGCAGCATGGAGATCGCGGCTGTGCGGCGAGTGCGCTGCGGGTCCACACGCTCTCCGCTCCGCTCCCCTTTACTCTTGACGTACTTCGCTCGCCCGTCCCTCAGCAAATGTAGCATCGGTGAACTTCGCGATTTGCGAATACTTTGCATTAACGTAAGAGATGTGTGACGGCATTTCCTTGAACATTAAATTTTTGAGAAACAACAATCGTAAAATTCATTACGTTATATTGTAAAAAAAGTGTATAGTTTGTGAAAAAGTGGGAGCAGACGATAATGATACTCCAAAATCTAATAACTAAATTGGTATAGAACAGGCCCTGATTATGAAAGAACATTTATACAAAATTAAATTTTTCGTTTTATAATTTAATAAAAAATCTGTTTAAAACAGAATAAAGTGGATAATTCTTTGCTGTTGGAGAGAAATCATCTCTATTAATATTTCTTTTCTTGTTGTGCGTTTGTACATACGCTGTATTGAATTACAAATATGCATCACTATAAACATTGGAATTTTCTCCAGTTTTTCTAACATGAAAGATTAGAAACATGAAAGAACGTAATTATCGACAGTTCTCGTTTCATTGCTTTACTGGACCGCGAGATGTTTACATAATTTTTATAAGGGGTAGAGATGGTGATGTTATAAAAAATGACGGCCAGTGGTGAGGAAAGTACCTATTTACTTATCGAATGTTGTCGGCCTATGTATCAATGGACTGCGTTTTTTAAGTCGAAAGCAGACATGAGTCACTGACGATAATTCGTGACCTTTCCTGACTGTCATATTTAATGTTTTTGTCCTAGCCTACGCTTCCTGATGATAGTACAATTAGTTGCTGCGGTAATATTTTAAGTTCGTAACGTCACATGAATAACTGCATATTGCGTACTAGTGCAGAGTTACGTAAACTGAATTTCATGATCACCAAAAGAGCAAACGACACATTGGGAAGAATGGATAGCGACAAATATCTATCAAAAAACAGTCATGGCATTCTCTTGATTCTTGTTTACGGAACGGGATTTAATAGAAAAAGAATTGCTTTGTATGCTCGTCGAACTGTGCAAGCATCATTTGGCTTCGAAATGGTCGTCTTTGTTCGACGTAACAGTATCTTGTGGCACACTTTTCTTCTGCAGTCCACACGGATGCAATCTACAACCAGAAATGATATAGTATCGTGAATATCATTTATACATGTGTCATTATTTAATAATATTTTGAAGATTAAATGAATTCATTGGAAAAACGCTGAAAACCGCCATTCATTTTTTAAATACAAATATAGAGCATTACTCTAAATTGTGCCGAAGTTGCTTTGTCGATCGTAGTCTTGCACTTGCACGGAAAACTAATTAATCTACTCTTGAATCAAAGTATAATTATTGCAAAAGCCTTAATTAATCGTGAGTGCTGCTTTATGACAACTCTATCGTTGGATCTCTTTCTCTCATTACTTAAGTATTCATACCATCGGGTTGCTGTACCCCACCGCGTATAGCTTTGTTTCCGAGCGCTAGAATTCATATCCTGGTCGCTCGTGAATTTGTAGCGAACAAAGTGTGTTTAGATAGGTTTATTTGGGGTTCTCTCGTTTCTCTTCCTCTCATTCCAATATCTTCTCCATCTTCATTCTCGTACTTACTTCAGCAACTTACATCACTAGAGTCCGGATTTGTATGCAAATGCATATTTTTTGCTAAATCTTACGGAAAATGATCTTTATGAATCTGCCCATTTAGAGCATTTCTGACAATTTTTTAAAAATATTTTTGTATATGTTGCTATATTTACAATTACTACGTATTTCTGTATCCTCGGCGTAATTTTTGGAGAAATAATGCGAAAATTGTAATAATTTATTAAAATCAAACTTATTGAAAATGGTAAATTATTATTTATAGTTAACGTGGTTCATGGAACACCTCACTATTCACCATAAAGAAGTGAATATCCTTTGTGCCTCGAAACTGTTGCCAACGGATGTACATAGATCTAGTGTATTTCGCTTGTACCACAAGCGATAACAAAGGTAAGATTGAATTTCGAGCGAGGGACACGGGTTGTCGCTCTCAGTGTCTCGGACTCGAATAACATGTAAACCTATGGTAGAACACGTGCTCGTTAGTCGTCAGTAGAGCCTACCAAAAAATTATTCTTAAAGCATATTTTTCTACCGATGATTCTTTTGTTCGTGTTTCAAAGAGGCAATACTGTCGCAACACAATGCAAATTTATCTGCAAGTAGTTTTCATAGCAATTTGGTAATGAACATTTATTTTATTGTGAATTGTATACTGCATATTTATTGCATATTTTTAAGATTTAACCTGCTTATTATGTATTAGGCGTATCAATCCGGTCACTAATCATCACCATAATTACATCTCAACATACACGTCTTATTAGATCAGGCGATAGCCATATTGCAATTCTGGCTTAGGAGCTCTGCCCGTTGTGTGGTGTCTTCCTGAATTGATGCTGAAATAAAACTCGTGTTTTGGCGTGTCTTTTACAGCATACCACGTAAAAGTACTATTAATTTCCGCAGTGTCTCATTGCAACTGTCGTTGCGGTCCATACGGCGGCCATTTTGAGGCGGGGTGAAGGTGTCCTCGGCGTGACGCGATTATCACGGAATGCTACCTGCTAGAAAGAGGCGTGCGACATGAGTCGCCTCGCGTGGTCCTGGGCGAGTGGGTGGGAGGGGGGAGGCGGCGCGGGCGCGCGTGACGATGAGGCTGCAGCTTCTCACGTGGTGCAAGCCTCTGCCCCTGCCCTGCCGCTGCCGCTGTCGCCTCTTCCTCCCCGCCACGCTCCGCGGCGCGTGAGCGGACGCGCCGGCCTACGCCCCGCGTCCCGCGCCTCAGCGCGCGAGCAGCGGCCACTTGATTTCGGTGCTCTATAGCAGTGTTGTCAAGGTCGGTGCCATGAATGGGAGTCCGTGGCACGAGTGCCACTACGAAATCGCCCCTCCACGCAGTTCATCACCCCGCCACCAGAGACAACGCCATCCCTATTGTAAAACGGCGGGGTTACTAATAGTTTTCTTTCCTGACGCTAGTTGCGCAGAGAAGCTTGGGGGTGCTACGGTGCCATGAAGCGAGTCACTGCCAGTAGTAGAAGACCTTGACACCAATGCTCTATAGGAATTTCGTCTCCTCTCGCCGTGCCTTCCACTTTTCATTCTGTTTCCCGTTCTCTCCTCTTTTCCTTCGTTTTCTCCTCTTTTCCTTCGTTTTCTCCTCTTTCCTTCGTTTTCTCCTCTTTTCCTTCGTTTTCTCCTCTTTTCCTTCGTTTTTCTCCTCTTTTCCTTCGTTTTCTCCTCTTTTCCTTCGTTTTCTCCTCTTTTCCTTCGTTTTCTCCTCTTTTCCTTCGTTTTCTCCTCTTTTCCTTCGTTTTCTCCTCTTTTCCTTCGTTTTCTCCTCTTTTCCTTCGTTTCTCCTCTTTTCCTTCGTTTTCTCCTCTTTTCCTTCGTTTTCTCCTCTTTACAGACTACTTCCCTCAGCCCTCCTCGTGTTTGCTTCTCCGCCTATTCTCCTGAAAGTTCTTCCACCGTCTTCCCCCGCATATTCTCAAATCTCCTCTCCACTCCAGTTCCCTACGTGAACTCATCAACATGATCCACACAGGTCTCGACATCTTCTCATGGCATGTCCCGCACCGATGCTCCACGTGTCCTCATAGGCACGGAGGATGTCCTCAGAATTACCTCTCGCATCCTTGTCAGCATGTCTTTCTTCTCTTTGACATACGCACGTCCCTACCCATATCCTACGCTCTCATGCCCCGCGTCCGGCCCCGTGCAGCCGACGCCCCGTGCAGGGAACGCTTCCTTCGCGCCCCTCCGCGAAAAGACGCCAGAGGACGATTTCCGCCTCCGACCTGTTTGCCTTTCGGCACTCATAACGGTGCGACAGACGGGGTTTGCAGTGTGCTTGTTACCCGGAAGGGTCATCCGGAGAAGACGTGTATTGTAGTACGAGTTGTCTTCTATTTAGAACGTACGCCGACTCAAAAGCTCAGAACTATGTAAGTAGGTAAAGGCAATTTGTGTTGTAGTGCGAAGGTGCCTTTGCTCGTGTTCAGAAAATACAGACCAAGTCGACGCATAATTTAGTGAAGAGCAGAATTTAACTATTCTCTTTGACTTTTCCAATAATGAAAATCAGGAGGCCTAGTGATCTGCTCAGAACTCGATTAATGTAGCATCCACTTTACTCACGAAAAGCATCAAGATGTATTGACTTTTCCTCCACTTTTAATTATTTTCCTTGATTAATTCTTTTCTTCTTGAGTATTTAGAAAAAACGTCGATATATTTCTTTCGTGTGCTACTATTTTACCGCTTCTTATGCAAATTCTTCGGCAGAGTTGGCGCGGGCGTAGGTTTTCACTAACAGCAGTCGCCATATCGAGCTCGCCTGACTGTCACATTTTTATTTGTAGTTACTGTTAACAAGAGTGACTCCATTTCACGTATTCTTTCCAAACTTCGCACTGAAGCAGTATGAAAAACTGTAGTGGAAATTGACCGTTTGGTCACAAGAATTCTAACCAAGGAGGATAACACAGATATACGTGCCAGTGAAAAGTTTCATTTGCCACAATAGTCCATAGCATTCTTATAGTTCAAGCTATATGAAAATGACAAGGAGTAGTTGCAAAAATGACAAATGCGGTAGTTTCTTCCGCATCGTAACTCAAAGCATCTGTGACACGATCAAATTATTTGTACAAATGAAAGACCTGTAATGGATAAACATTGCTTTTCACACCGTTCACATGAAAAACACTCATATCTGTCCTACTTTTCGAACCTGCAACCGTCGCTTTGAGAATCTTGGCCTTTCCTTTTCAAAACCTTCTGTATTGCTCTTCTTGGCTGTGTAGTAATGCGATATTTAAAAACAGCTAGCTGAGGAGAATGAAACGATATTCATAAATCGTGACCAAAACCACTGTATAACTTCAGACTAATCAAAACCAAAACTGAAAATAAATAATTTTGATGAATTATACAGAAATATTTTACATGCAAAACATAAATTTAACCTCGAAGAATTGTGAATTAACTTCTACAGCATGCAACATCCGAGTAATATTTTTAAGCCATTTTATTCATTTTGTGTCCGTGGATGGCGTGCCCGCCCGCAGTCGACCTGGGGGGCGGGGCGTGCAGGGGTGTAAAATCCTCCCCCTCGCGTGCCGTGTTACCCACACCCGCTCCCCGCTCGCCGTTCTCCAGGAATGCTTGCGACC
Source organism: Acheta domesticus (assembly GCA_031308135.1). Classification (NCBI taxonomy): domain Eukaryota; kingdom Metazoa; phylum Arthropoda; class Insecta; order Orthoptera; family Gryllidae; genus Acheta; species Acheta domesticus. Next base: position 138,445,192 of record JAHLJT010009355.1, on the reverse strand, counting down.
AAAATAGCCCGCGCGCATGTCGGAACATTTAAATGGCGAATCACAATAGACGGAGTGGAAAAGAGCGCCTGCTTCGTGGCCGGTTGCATTCATTAATGACGTAAGAACACGCGGTGGTGGTGGTGGCGGCAATGGCGGTGGCGGTGGCCCTGGGGAATCCCTGCGGTTGGCAACGCCGTCTAGCGGTAGCTCCGCCGGAAATGCATCAAGCTATCTTGTTTCTTCCCGAGTTTTTATTTCGCGTTTTTTTATGTGTCTTCAATTTTCTGTTTTTGTGTCTTCTGTTTTGCGGTTTCCTTTGGAATGTTAAGTGCGGTTTTAAAGTACACCCTGGTGTAGGAAAACTCCCCCGAACCGAAGTGAAGATTGTCTACCTAATAACTGACATGGTTTCTGTAAGGTAGCATTTGCGTGGGTTGTGTAAACTCAATATAGTTTACACAGAGGAACATAATATTTCCTTGGTTTTCTGACAATCGATTACTGGGTTTTTTGCTTGTAGTTTTTTAACCTCTGATGGTGGCTAGTCATTTGTTTGCTTCATGCGAGCCAGGAAGTATCTCTGAAATATGAAACGGGAAACAGTCTATGATCTGTAATTTATGATTTGACAGTGCATTTCGGTGAGCACGGAAGTGCCACTAAAGAAGTATAGTACTCCGCCTTCCTCTTCTCAATTTCAAGGATATTGTTTCACATTCGGCTTCCTCTGGCCTTCATACTTTTATTTAACAAATGCAAAAAACTGTGATAAATTAGGAAACGAAATGAAGTTCAAAATTTTAATCAAAGTGTAAGATGTATTTGGCACTTAAGGGTTGGATTAATCCTACTTTTGCTAGCTAGCGGTGATCTCAGGCCTGGGTTCTTTCTTATTTACTATCTACGCCTGGAGATAAGAGACACATGTGGCGAGCATAACGTATTTCAATCGCCGTATCTGGCTTGCTTACCCTGCCTGGGCTTTATCTTTCGTCACACAGCTGTAGAGACTGAGACGATCTGTTTTTGAAAGCAATAGCTTCATATTTGCCCCGGGTGAGAATCGAACTCGGAACCGCCTCACAGCAAGCTAGCACACACTCTACGAGCCACCCAAGGGGTACAAAATGTAAGATAACATCAGTATTTTTATGATTATTATTAGAAACGTTAATAAAACTCTTTCTTGTATTCTTTAATGACTTCGCGAAGTAACCACATGCAAGTCACTTCTATGTTCTGTATGCGAAACAACGTAGAATAAAATAAAACGTCGTAAAGTAGGGTGTGTTTTTAAGAGATACGAATAAACAATGTGATAAGCTTCAAAGAATTTATTGCTGTTCAAGAACCTGACGGTTTATTATTTTTATAATTTCCAATAAAAATTCCAGTGATTCCAAAAATTCTAATTACATCCACTCGTTGCATGATGTAAGAGCTTCTTTCGTGTGGGAGAAAAAGATGAACAAGTTTTGATTCAAAATGTATACAATTACAAAATGTAAACCACCTATGATTTGCGAGAAAATATAAAACTGAATAATACATTGCTATGATTGGAAACATTTACAATTAAATCCTGGGAATATAATTCACTGGTACTCTGCTTCAATAACTTGAATGGATGAAACCAGAAACTCCAATTGTTAATATGTACTTAATTATCGAAGTCATTAATTCTTCGCTCCAGAGGTTTCAATATTTAATAACATGTAACGATAAGGTCCAAAGTGGGTGCTATCTTCATAAACCCGTGTCACCGCAGATGACGATAGAAGTATGTTTAACTCACAATCATTTAAAATTAAATTTCATTAATTTGAAAAAGATTATCTCCTTTCAATTCAGACTAAATGTGTGAAATTACGCAGTCGACTTCTTCAGTACATCGACGCATTTCCCTCATACGTTTACGAGTTTACTGTTGTGTTTTGTTCGTTTTGATTCCACGGGACGTGCAGTTTGGGTTCCCTTAGCAAAATTAACTCGCAGAATAATTTTCTGGCTGGTGCCCTGTTATCTAGTAGGAGCAAGACCTGACAAGTACATTGTCTAATTAGATGAAATGTTCTTGCCATTGGGTACCATTTAAATTACCGGCTTGATGAAGGTTTAAGGAAAGGAAACAAGGAAAACGTTAACGTAGACGTGAGGACATAAATATGCATCACATGACATTTATATGAACATTAGCATTACCTTGAACAAAGACTGTGAACGTAAATACAGCAACTATAGTTATTGATCTGTTCATGACATCTATGAACAATCGAACGCCAAGAAGTAAAATGGTGGCAGTCATAATTACATGGTGAGGATTTCGTGAACCATGAGAGCCAGGAATGATTCTATACAGCGTGCCATGAGCAATTACTATGATGAATAACAGTCTATGCTGCAAAGTGCATTAGTTTCTAAAGAAAACTCTAGATGCTTTCATCTTGCTGTCGTTAACAATATTGTGTTCTTCTCAATTCACGTTGTGTACGAAAAAGCTTGCAGCCTGCTAACTTTCACGGTTGCTCGTCATATACGTATAAGTTCTCGTTCATCGATGTGAATGTTTCCATTCAATAAAATGGCACCAAGCGTTTGCATTTACGTCACTCTTACTTTCAAATTTCATTGAGGGCGAGCCTTATAGCATACACGCTTGCTCGCCGTTGAGGTCCGAGTCCCTCCACAACATAGCGGTCGCCGGGTCGAAGCCAGACTTCCTCGAGACGCGTGGGACCTCCTCGCGTGTTGGCGTGCTGGCTCGCCCACTTTCGCCCGTGTGCCCCGACCCGATTCCGGGACTCGCACCTTCCCAATGCTCGTCTTCGCACGCACGGACATCCGATTCATCTTCACTCCGAACGTGCTAACGTCTCATCGCTTTTTACTTTCTTGCATACTAATACTCGTTCACTTTACATTTGCAGACGGCAGGATTAGGAACTAATATTGTTTTGAAAGTGAAGGCCCGAACACACAAACGAGAATACACGAATGGCCCCGATGTCAATCAGCATCTGACCAATCAGCTGTCTCCGAAGGCAGCACAAGCGCTACGGACACAGCTGACGAATTATGTTTTTCTGACAGTGAGCTAGAGTCGTGCTCTTAAATGATTAAGATAATATACAATAAAATAGAACACACCACATGCTATTCACAACATTCACGTACAATATTTGTATTTCTTCTTTGCACTTATCTACTACTTAATGGTTATGTTCTTGCCCCGCCCGTGTTCTGTATCACTGTGTGCTGCTCACCGCCATCTATATCATATTAAACGGTCAGTATATACTGCAGACGCGCGATTCTCATTCAGTCGGCGGTGACCTCATGTAAAAAGATCGCAGCGCCGTCTGCAAATGTAAAGTGAAGGAGTAATACGTACGTAGTATAGAAAAAGAATTGTAATGAAGTCGTTGGCTTCCACGGCCGGAGTCATGTGAATGATCTTGGCTGGTCGGGTGACGCCGCGTCGAAGGCTGTGTTGCCAACGTTTCGACCGTCTATCGTGGTTTCCTCAGGGCAGGTCTGCCCAGCCCTGAAGAAGACCACGTCCACCACCGTGAGACGCCCTGAGACGTGAGACGTGAAAAGACCACCGTGGGACACCCTGTTTGGCAGACCAGAGATCGAAACGTCGGCAACACAACCTTCGACACGGCATCTTCCGGAGCGCTAGATCATTCTCAAAGAATTGTAATGCTGCGGCGAAAACGACGATTTTTCGACAGAAAAACAGAATTGTGGGGGCTCTGATACCAAACAATTAGTTGAAGGTAAAAGTTTCTTCGTCCTGTGAGCAACGATAGCGGTTAAACCATATGGCAGGATTTTTACCAAAATTGATGTAATCCACTCTATTTGGCTCATGTTGCAGCCCTTTAATAATATGAAACGGATTCGATTTTTGGAGTTATTTTACATGAACCATCAACATTTTCAAATTTTCTCCAAATGCTGCAA